>JADDON010000669.1:0-33843 GCA_017140175.1 Fusarium staphyleae | reverse complement strand
CTGCTGGAGACGATGCTGCTGCCGATGATGCTGCGAACGGCGGTAACGACCAAGGCAATAATGGCAATATGAACGCCGGAGATGGTGCTGCCGGTGATGCTGGCGATGGTGACAACCAAGACGGCGCTGGAGATGATGGCAACGGCAACAATGGAAACGACAACGCCGGCGATGATGCTGGAGCTGGAGGAGACGCCAACGGTGAGAACAACCAGGGTGATGATGCTGCAGCTGATGACAATGCTGGAGCTGGTGGCGATGCCGCGGGTGGCCACAACAACCAAGACGGCAACGCAGGCGATGAAGCCGCCGGAGATGAGAATCAAAACCAGGATGGCAACGACGGCAATGGTGATGCTGCCAATGATGGAGCAGCGGCTGACCAGGATGACCAAGGAGACGGCGCCGCTGGAGATGGAGCCGCTGCAGGTGATGCCACTGGAGATGATGCTGCTGCTGGAGATGATGCTGCTGCTGGAGATGATGCTGCTGCAGGCGATGCCACTGGAGATGATGCTGCTGCTGGAGATGATGCTGCTGCAGGCGATTCCACTGGAGATGATGCCGCTGCTGGAGACGGAGCCGCTGCCGGCAATACTGGTGATCTGGACTTTGGTGTCTGCCAGCCAACAATGGCCCGTGTCGGCGGTCTCAACGGCCGTCCAGCCGATGAATTCACCTTTATCCCACAAGACAGCCTTATCGCCGAAGGCCAGCAAGAGGCTCTCAACCCCAATATCATCACGAACCGCATCTGCGACCAGCTCACCAACGTGTGCAACGCCAGCGAGGCTGCCAAAGCGGCATGCGAGGACGCCAAAGCTGAGATCGAGGCGCTGGGCACCCGGGATCAGAGCACGGCAGATACGTGGAATGCGCTGCTGGGCTTCGCGGGCGTTGACTCGAGCCAGCAGACTGCTTGATGGAAGGTTGCCGTGTAGATTAATTAGGGGATATGACATGCTGGACATGGGAAAACGATGCTATACGTAGCAGTAGAGATTAGTTGTGTAGGATACCAAGAATATTAGCCTGTCCTGGTTACTGTCATCAAGATCCGTCTCTTTCACGTTATTCATCGAAAGACTAGACAGTGTGATCAGCAACAACGCTGCTATAAGTAAACATTACGCTCTTCGCTAGCCTATACATTCCCACCAGTGCTCCTTTTTCATATCATATATCCGATCCCGTTAACAGCTGACTTGCCGTTTCATCATCACCCGATCCTGAGGATTCATCAAAGAAGCAATATCTCTCCTATGGAATACAGAAGTCTATCCAACTTCCGAGATAATCTAGTCTGTTGCCCTGATGTTCTTGGCTCTTGTATATGGCCTCGAATTCGGAAAAGCTCAGCTTGCCCCATCCGCCTCTCTTAATCGCCTGAGCCTCGGCAAGACTGAGGCGCTTCCAATGCCGCAACATATCCGATGTGGGGGGGCTGCTGGACTCTTTTGCATCCTTGTCTAGGTTCTCTGACGCATTTGCGGAAATGGGCTGGGTAAGAGGGTACCATATCTGTGATGAATAATCGGTCGCCTCATCCGATGTATTGGGTCGGAACTGTGGGAGAGTTGGGTCTTGATAGTCCGTGGCTGGAAGGCTGGCCTCGGCGTCTACCCTGACAGTAGATTCTGTTTCTTCATCCGCATCCATGATCTCAACGGTAGTCTCGATCTCAATCGCATTCCGACCTTCAGGAAGTGCGATAGTGTACCCGGTTTCGGATAGCAGCTCTTCTAAAGACTTGTCGGCATCAGATCGGACCTTGGAGTCACCATTCTCATCTGTGGATGATTTAGGCCCGTCATCGTCCCCTAGCTCGATAGTATCAAGTACATTCTTGTACTTCTCTCGCTGTTCTTTGGTTTCTGCGGCCTGCACGGAAAGATCCTCGGCTGGCTTGAAAATAGTGTCAAGTAATTCGTTGAAAGCTTGCTGAGTGACCTGGTATAGGATCTCCTTGCCAGCATCGTGTTCGACCTCGGGTATCCGCCAGCGCGGAATTCGCTCCGAGGTGCTGCTCGGGGACGTTGACTCGTCGAGTACACCCTCATCACTCGCATTGCCATTAGCAAGTTTGACTCGAGGGCTAGATGGTGTTTTAGGTGAGGCAGGCTCGTCAGCACTAGAGGCCTCGTCCATTCTTCGGAGATCCATGAGAATGTCTTCGTCTTCAGCCCAGTCATCCGGCGCGTAGCCGCCTTCCTCTTCGTCGAGATAGAATTGTCGCCTTCTCCATCGCTCGTGAAGCTGTTTCCGTGCCATATCTCGTTTCCGCTTGTCTAATCTTGGCGCCCGGGTTCGATCTGTTGTGATGATTTCGGCTCTGATCTCGCTCTCTATCCGCGATGATCCTGCCGCGTTGTCTTCATCACGGATTCCGTTGACGCCTTCACGTCTGTTGCCGTTTCTTGGCTCACCGTCGTCTTCGTCATCCGTCGCCTCTTCAATCTCGAGGCTGCGGTTACCAAGGATGAGGTCTGGGAGTTCCTCTAACGTTGATGGAGGTCCCAGCAGGCTGACCCAGTATGTGCGGTCAACTTCGCTTCCGCTCAACCGACGCACCGTTCGCCAGCTAGTGTCAGCGTCGCTTCGGGTGATGAACCGGCTTCTAGAGCGTTGATCAGTTTCGCAGGCAAACAGGCTGGTCAGAATATCGCCACGAGCCGCTGTGTCTCCTTGATCTTTGGCAACAACACCCTCGTGTCCGTCGGTGATATCCACGCTACCGTCCCGGTGATAGGTCTTGCCTTCGTGCCGAAATGCTCCATCTCCTGCGGGGACTCGACCTTCCCGACCGAACAGACTGCTGAGAGGCTGACGGCTGGTCACGAGCTGCTGCGCCTCAGTGCTTGCGAGCAGCTGATCCTCAAGACCGTCAAGAATGTCCTTGTGCATCTGCTTATAGAGCACGTAGTATGCGCGGAACATGCGCAAAAAGTCCTTCCTGTCAACATAGCCATCGGCATCCAGATCATAACCCATGAAAATCTTCCGGAGCTTGTCTTTTCTTTTTCGATAAGATAGCCCATGGAGGAACTCGGTAAATCCAATCAGGTCGTCATTATTGGAGTCGTAAAAAGAGAACATCCGTTCATGAATGAGATTGGGCGCCGCATGACGGGAACCCCCTGTAGGGACAAGGCAACGCTCAAAAGTCTTGCGGTCCATGGCAAGCCCAAGTTCATCTGGATCGTCCCGCCATTCGGAGTTAGCCATGAAAGTCCATTGCTCCCAGAATGCCTCTAGCTCCGGTCGTTCAAACCCCGTATCATGGGACAATTTGGGAATCAGTCCGCGGGGCAGAGTGCGTCTGCAAGTATCGGGGTCTCCTGTATACCAGACTGGTTGCATTTGTCGAGGTCCGAATGGCGGAGCCGGAACGCGAATTTTGTAAAAGATGTGTGTCTTGATATGGACTCCTTGCGCTTCACACGTTTCGCAGAGGTCAAAATCGGCACAGTGAGCGCAGCGGTAGCGTACTCCTCGGATGGGAACCATGCCGCAGGCATTACACTGACAGCCACGGTGAACACAGCCATTTCTGCGCGCGTTATCCTCTGAGACACGAAAGAGAAGGTTGACGATATTGTGGCCAACGCGTTGGTTGGAGGGAAAGCCGCTGGGATCGTTCCACCACTCGTCTTCTCCTCCTTCCACTACTGTTTCTCCATCTCCGAGGGGGCGTACCGTGTCGATTTCGACATTCTCGTCGCCTGGTGCTTCTGATGATGAGCTCGAGCCAGCCTCGTTCCTACGATTCCGGCGAGGGCGGCGTATCGCGTTGCTCCTATGCAGACCAGCCCCGGGGAGTGATTCGAATGTGTGCGATGTGTGGCTTTGGTAGGCGTAATATCCGACTGAAACGGCAGCGACAGCAGAAATAACCGCCACGGCCAGCCGCGGCCGGGTAAGGCTCTCGACCGAGGGCGTCGGCAACCACATGGTGGACTATATCATGTATGTAGCATGATGATGGGGAAGTTGAGCGTATCAGGGGTCAAGAGTCGTCGTGGATATCGGGAGCAGAGGTCGAAGTCGCAAAGGGTGTCTGTTGTATGAGATCTTGCAGGACGGAAGCTGGGAATTGAGGGGCGATGCTGTGGTGATGTTGTTGTTGTTATTGTTTTTTTTGGCCAGATTGAATTACTGGATGTAAAGAAGTAGTTAAATGTTGTTCTGATGATGACAAAGAACAAAGCCCATCTCAAAAGGTTTAAATGAGAAGAATTAAGAGCCTTGAGCTGCTGTACGGAGTAGCCTTCTAGCCTTCTGAAGCCATACGTGGTCCGTGCGACGCCTGTACTCTCTCACATCGCATGACAGAGTGGAGCCCGTCCCCCCAAAAAGTGATGATGCTTGTACCGTAACTAACGGATCGATCATGGGCCCTGGAGCTCAGCCCACTCAACTGTACTTTTTAAACCTCGTCCACGGAGCTACACCAACAGGGTCTCTCTCCTCCAGCAGCAACTGAATTGCACAATCTCACAATGGCTGACGGCTTGCCCCGTCTCTCGGGGCCTATGCCCTCGTCCTTTGACGACAACCAGTAGGCTCTTTCTGCCCTGGCCGCTTGTGCTGTATACTATCCTCCCCGCTCCCGCTCACGCCATAGACAGGGGATTCCAGAACGAACGTGGTATGCAGAAGATCGTTCGTAAGATCAAGGAGGAGCCATTGATTCCGCTGGGTAAGTAACCGACTCCGCGCCTACATCCAAGCACCCAATGTGTGCAGGTGCCAGGTCCAGCGACTAACAGTCCCCTCATAGGAATCGGCCTGACCTGTCTGGCCTTCGTCAATGCCTACCGAGCCCTCCGCCGCGGCGATTCAAAGCAGGCGAACCGCATGTTCCGGGCCCGAGTGGGGGCCCAGGGATTCACCATCATTGCGATGCTGGCGGGCAGCATGTACTACCAGAAGGACCGCGAGAAGAGCAAGGAGCTCCGCCAGCTCCAGGAACAGCGCGACGCCGAGGAGAAGCGCCTCAAGTGGATCCGGGAGCTCGAAGCCCGCGATGACGAGGACAAGGCCATGAGGGCGAGACTGGAGCAGAGGAGGCAACAGGTTTTGGCCCAGAGGGCTGATGAAGCCGAGCCGACATCAGCGCCCACAGAGCTGACGGCCGAGAACTCCGAAGGCACCAGTGGCATCCTCACACGAATCGGGCTGTGGCCCAAGGAGAAGAAAGAGGCTGCCGAGGAGGTTGTGGAGGAAGAGGCTGCAAGCGCCAAGTCGGAGAAGAAGAAAAACCCAAAGAGCTCTCTTGGCGATCTTGGTGGGATCATCTCCTCCAAGAAGAAGGACTAGATCGACAAACCACACATATGGGGAAGTTCAGACCGATTGGAATCTTGTACAATCAATTTTGCTGTGCTGAGCCTTGGTTCAGGCACACTGTGTACGATAGTCAACGGGCGGTGCCTTTGAGCGTAATACGACACTGGTGTTGGTGGTGTAGGGCATCACGAGGCTGGTGGTGTTGATCCTCCAGGTTCAATTGACCTATTCAATATTTACGCTTGTGAAGATTGCCCAAGACACCCGCCTTGCCTCTGTTGTCGGGTAATTTAGTAAACGCAACTACACCATGGAACCTCCGCTTCGGTTCCCTCCAACCAGTCCGGCCATCTCAAGCAATGCTCGATCCGCATCTATATCGCCTGTTCCCAAGTTAACCCTGCGGCGAGCTTCGGCTTCTCGTTCCTCCCACGCCCATCTGTCAGCTTGCGCCCTAGCCTCTGCGTCTCCGCCGCAGCCCCAGACCTCCAGGCTTTCGATTTGGAAGCGATCCTGAAAGTTAAACTTTCTCACCTCGCTCGAGTGGAACGCGCCGCCTCGCGAGGTATAGTCGTGGTTAAAGACGCCAAATTCAAATGAGTCGTCAAGTAACAATGAGACGGGCCCCAGATGTAGCATGTCTGCTTTTCTGTGAGCCTGAGATGGGTGTGGGTGCGGGCATCCGAACGAGAGCGTGGGTTGGTGTGCTGGGGCCTTGGTCAAGGTCACGTAATCTTTGTTGATAGTCG
Source organism: Fusarium staphyleae (assembly GCA_017140175.1). Taxonomy (NCBI): domain Eukaryota; kingdom Fungi; phylum Ascomycota; class Sordariomycetes; order Hypocreales; family Nectriaceae; genus Fusarium; species Fusarium staphyleae. The sequence continues at coordinate 27,805 of JADDON010000669.1, read as the reverse complement.
ACGCTGGAAATACATCGTGGATTGGCTCCAGTTGAAATAGTACTGTATCTGAGTCTCCAAAGCATTCGCGGTGGGTATGTTTCCATGGCTCTCGGACATAGACGCCAAATGTGAGTCGTTCTGAGTCGCTACCATGGGGGAACCTCCTTGGAGGTAACGAAGCCGCGAACGATGTCTCCTGGCCGCCTTCTGGGACGTCACCGAGCCGTGTCCCGCTCACCAAGAGCAGAGTAGGGGCTTGCCAGTTGAAGACCTTGGTCTGGAAACTTCCCATCGAGAACCCGGCATCGTTGCCAGAGTAAAGAAGTCTTACACGACGGAAAAGATCAGAGCCAGGAAGAAAGAGAGATATCTGACACAAAGTATTGTGGTTCAAGATCTCGCCATCATCGGTCAGGAGTGGTTGCGCTATTTTGGTTGCCTCGATAGCTGTTTGGGTATCATGTTGGTGTTTGGAAAAGTCCAGGTTTTTGGAAAAGAGGAAATGTTCAAAGAGGCCATTGAACCCACGGAAAAGATTGGGACAAATCACGGGAATGAGTGCCTTGAAGTGGGTGTACTTGATGCCGGGTGATGTTTCAGCATTGACAAAGGAGGCGAGGATGCATTCGGCTGTTGAGCGAAGACCTTGTAGTTCATCGCCAATAACCCGGGTTGAGTAGAGCGATAAGCTCTCCTGGGGATCGAGCGGAGCTGCGAGCAAAAGCAACATCAGGAGCTTACGGAAGTTATCAGTCGGAATTGTTGCGCTGTGAAACTTGGGTGCATGTCCCTGGTCAACGGCGTCTTTGACGTCAAGCAACTCGAATGCCGTCAAAACGAGGTCGTCATCGTCATCGGAGTCTTCGGCTTCATCGCCGGCCTCATCAATCGTGAAGCCGGCGGCATGTGATTTTTTCTCTGCGCTCGCATCCTTCTCCTTTGCAGCCTCGAACTGAGCAGGGTCCGGAGGAGCACCCACCGTAGATAGTTTTCGGTCAAAAACAGCCAAGCTCTTGAACAACAGCTGAGTCCGGTCCGTGGAGCCCTTGGCCAACACATTTCGGTATCGCTCAGTCATGATGACGACCACCATGATCATCCGGGGCAGTTCCAGAACGACCGGTGCATCTTGCAGAAAGGGAAATGCGCCGAGATACGATACCATCTGAAAGATGACAGGTGACGCGCCGAGAATGTCGGGTATCTCAAGGTATCGGGCGATAGTGTCCTCTTTCAAGTATTTGATGTCATCCTGCTGGTCTGCGAGACTCTTAAAGACATCTCTGAGTGAGTAATACTCCAAAGAGGTGAAGCACTTGTTCTTGAACCTCTCAGCCTAGAGTATCGCGTCAGTCGGTTGCGATTGAGCGTGGACGTGTGATAATGAATAGCTTACAAGCTCATGGGTCAACTCTTCGCGCGACCGCCGCGGCGGATGCTCATCCGAAAGATTCTGGCCCATTTTGTGAGGCTCGTTCCGTATTCATCACTTCAAGGCCCAAGAATTGGTTCAAAAGCTTCCAGTTTGGACGATTGACGGATGATATGATTAGAGCAAACGAGAGCTTGCGCCGAGGAATTCATGACAGTATAACTGCATACCGTATCGTCTGGGTAGGGGTGGCTGACAGGGCACGGCAGTACGTACCCCTACGTAATGCCACACGACACCGAGGTGCTGCAAGGGTGACGGGAATGGTACGGCCAACACGTGAACCGGAAAATATCGGCCCGGGTGACAACGACAGGCGATCATTGAAGCTATTCCCAACTGTCATCTCACGCAGAGCTTATCACCAATTATCACATAATCCTTGATTACGCATCCGAGACGGAAACCGTCAGATTTTAGTTAACTAAACGAATGATAGCACTGAAATTCAGCACAAAAATCACGACTACACTCCAAAAACCAAACTCCAAAAGTCCAAAAGTCCCGCCAATACCAGAGCACACTCAGTAGGGATGAGCCTGATCATTCGCAACCACAGACTTTCGGATCTCTTCATCTTCCTTCTTGTCATTCTTGGCCTTCTCTTCCTTTTCCTTCTTCCTCGCACAACTCTCAAAGATCTTTACATCCTCTGCAGTAGGTCCCGGGTTGTGATGAAGCCCAAACGATTGGAAAGCATCGCTCAGAGTATTGGTAAAGTCATCACACCAGCCATCCTTCTTGGTATCTGCAAGCTTCTGGTCTAGCAAATACTTCTCTTGTGCATACTTTGTGCTTGGAACTGGCTTGGGCTTGGGCTTTGGGGTTTGCTTAGGCTGTTTGGTGATCTTGTTAGCCTCTTGTCGGTGCTCTCGAGACGAGTCATCTGGGAGTTCGCTCTGACCTTCAAACTTGTTGTTGAAAAACTCCTCGCCGAAGCTGCGCTTGCCAAGATGTGCAAGGATCTTCTTGTAGTCACCATCGCCGATTCTTTGGGCGTGCTCCTTGTTGAGCTTCTTCTTCAGCGCTGGGGTGAGCTTCTTGGTGTTGGCGAATTCCTGGGTAAGCTGCTTGTTGAAGCCCAGCATTCTGCTGATCGTCTCCCTCTTTCCCTTGTCAAGCTTCTCGATCTTGCCGAACTGGTCGCCGGTCAATGATGCAGGAGCCGCCCTCGTCACGAGTTCGCGGGCCTTGTCGTTCTCGTGAATCCTGTGGGAGGCGTAGTGACCATGGGGCAGCGATGAGCTGCTGGTGGTGTCGCCCGAGTTTCGGCGGTTGTGCTCGTGCTCATACTCATACTCATCCTCGTCATCATCTTGATGCTTGTACTTGGGCTTGTTCTCGTATTCCTCCTCTTCCTCATTGTCATCCTCATCGTCCTCAGCGTCATCCTTGTGCTTGTACTTGCGCTTGTTCTCATGCTTCTCCTCTCCCTCATCGTCATCCTCCTCTTCCTCGTCCTCGTCCTCATCATCATCGCTCTCCTCGTCCTCGTCCTCGTCCTCGTCCTCGTCCTCGTCCTCATCCTCATCCTCATCCTTCTTATCCTCATCCTCATACTCCTTCTTGTAGGCAGGCTTCTTCACAATCCGAAAAGTACCCTCAACCTCGCCAGGCTCGTGGTAGACAGCCTCAATCTTCTTCGAAGGAGCAGATTCGTACTTGTCATGAGCCGGCTTCTTTCGGTCCTCGCGGTTGACGTCCTTCTTGTCGTTCTTTTCGTGCTTCTTTTCGGGCTCTCGCTCCTCCTGGAACGACAGGTACTTGTCCTGAGCCTGGGCATTCTTTTGGTGATGACCCACGGTGAATTTGACAAACTTGGGCTTGAACAAGTCATCCTTGTCCTCCTTGTCATCCTTGTCCTCCTTGTCCTTGGCAGGCAAGTGCTTGCTCTGCTTGCGCTCCTTCTTCTCGTCCTGGGGCTGAGCTTCGTGCTTCTTGTGCTCCTTCTCGGGCTCCTCGTGGACCGACAGGTACTTGGCGTAAGCCTGACCATTCTTCTCGTGGTGATCGATGATGTACTTCTCGTACTTGGGCTCGTCTTTCTCCTGGGCAGGCGAGCTCTTTCGCTCATCAGCCTCGTACACGGGCTTGACCTTGTACTCAGTCTTGGACTTGTACTCTGGCTTGGCCTTGGACTCGGGCTTGGCCTTGTACTCGGGCTTGGCCTTGTACTCGGGCTTGGCCTTGTACTCGGGCTTGGCCTTGTACACGGGCTTGACCTTGTACTCAGTCTTGGACTTGGTCTCCTCTTTGTCACCACCAAAGTGGTCCTTGAGGAGCTCAGGGATCTCGCCGACCTTCTTGGAAAGAACCTCGAGGCCCTTCTTGAGGTCTGAGTCGGTCTGAGGGTTGCGAGGCAAAACCGCCGCCATGCCAAGCGAGGCCGAGATGATCAGTGCAAGTCTCATGTTGGAAGAAAACTTGTGGTGATGTTTGTGTTGAGATGTTTGGTGTTGAGTGTGAGAGTTAGTCTGTGAAACTGTTCGATGAATTTTGAAAAGAAGAAACGAAACCCGACTTGAGGGGGGAGGTCACGGTCTGTTATATACCCAGAACCCGAAGGTAGAAAAGGCAATTTGAAGGATATTTGTTCACTTGGAAAACTCTGGTGTTGGAGATGCTACAAGCCTTTCCTCGACATCAAGCCAGGTTGACTCTTCTAGTGCAGAGCATACGTAGTTTGCGGTCTTCTACTTCCTCGTTGCATTGCTTGCTGAGGGTGTCTTCGTATGTCTGCAGTGTCAAGCTTTTCCCATGCATCAGGTTTTCGCGATTTTTCCTCCCACGGCTTCTCGACTGTTCTTGAGCCTCACGCAATGTGAGAGCTTATTTTGGAAAAGATAATCGCGCAATCGAGGACGAGTTTCTCCGAATCAATGTTTGGTGCGGCAATGTTGATCTGCCACGACAACACGAATACTTGCATATGTTTCTCGCTAGCATTGTCTGCAGGTAAACAGGTATATGGAGTTTGCTACGTGTCGCTATTAAGGGAAAGTCTTTGACTTACGGTTTCGTCAGACAGCATTACTGTCGTCAGACAGCATTACTGAACATGACATCAATGGTTTTGGTTTATTGCATGTCAGTCTAACAACGAAGTGAATTGCTTGCTCCGAAGCAGCCCAACTGTTCTGTGACCATCAAATACAGACGTGTCCTTTTCGTTCATGTATCAAGCAAGTTTGATGGACCATCTCGGAACAAGCCTTGTCTTAACGATATACGATATGGCCCCAGCAATACAGCCGTGGCGGAACATGGTGTTCTTGTCGTTCGCCCCCCTATCTCAACAGCCCTCATGACTGCAGTAGAGGGTTTATACTGTGCTTACTGTTTCCCTTGAGATTGTGAAATTGTCGCTATTCTTTAGGGGGTGCAGTCGGATATTGAAAAGAAGAAAAAAGACACGCTAGCTTGAAATTTTGTAAATTTCTTGTAATGAAGAAGTGAAGTCAGTTGCACCCTCCTCATTCATTGCCATTTCAAAGTGTGGCGCATGCCTTTCAAGCCTCTTGACCTGTGGCTGTCAATTACCGAATTGAGTGCGAAAATCGGAGCTAAATTTTACCACCATCATCGCATCGCCCTCCCTGTCCACTCTTGAGACAGTTCACCACTTCCATCATGGCAAAGACACCGGTTCTTGGACTTTTGGGCGGCGGCCAGCTTGGCCGCATGCTCCAGGAGCAAGCTGCTCTCCTCGGAATTGAGGTTGTGGTGCTCGACGAAGAGAAGTGCCCCACGAAACAGATCAACCAGAACGACAAGCATGTCACGGGCTCATTCAAGGACCCTGAAAAGATCCGGGAGCTTGCACGACGATGCGACGTTCTCACAGTCGAGATTGAGCACATCAACACCGAAGTGCTCGAGGAGATCGCCACAAAGGGTGTTGAGGTTGATGGTCAGCTCAAGAAAGTGCCTGTGCATCCCTCATGGAAGACTCTGCGCTTGATTCAGGACAAGTACCTCCAGAAGGAGCACTTTGGAAAGGCCGGCATTCCTATCGCCCCTCAAGTTGCTATTGAGTCTGGGACCTCTATGCAAGAGTCTCTCGAGAGAGCTGCTCAAAGATTTGGTTTCCCCTTCATGCTCAAGGCGCGAAAGGGCTCCTACGATGGCCGTGGCAACTTCAAGGTGAACGGCCCCGAGGACTTTGCTGAGGCTATCAAGGATATGGGCAAGCTGTCTCTGTACGCCGAGAAGTTCCAGCCCTTCACAAAAGAGCTGGCCGTCATGGTTGTGAGGACCGAGGATGACCATGGCAATCTTAAGGAGTGCTATGCCTACCCAGCAGTTGAAACTGTGCATGAGGAGAGCATCTGCTCAAAGGTCTTTTACCCCCCGCGACAAGTTTCAAAGGAGGCTGCCGAGCAGGCAAGAAAGGTGGCTTCCGATGTTGTTCGCACCCTCGAGGGAAGGGGTGTCTTTGCTGTCGAGATGTTCCTCTTGGCGGATGGTAAGTTGTTCTCGAGGCACCACATTTGAGACCAACACTTACAACTTGGTAGACCAATTGGTGATCAACGAGGTTGCGCCCAGGCCGTAAGTATCTTGTGCACTGGCTCTCTGCCTGCCCACAAAGCGTGCTAACCGTACACTCTATAGTCACAACTCTGGACATTACACAATTGAGGCTGTGCCGAGCTTTAGTCAATACCGGGCTCAGCTCTACTCCATCCTCGATATTGTTCCTGCTTCTCTCAAGCTGCAGCCTCGGGTGGCTGGTGCTATAATGCTTAACATTCTTGGTGGTGCCCAGGAGGACTCTCACGATGCCTTGGTAGATCTCACCCACTCCCATTACCACGACGACATGGACATCTTTCTGCACCTGTACGGCAAGTCTTCCAAACCTAGCCGTAAGATCGGACACATCACCGTCGCTTCTTATTCCCAAGAGGCCAACCTTGAGCAACTGGCTGCTCCGCTCATCAAGGAAGTGGACAGCATCCGCCAGGCTCGCCTTGACGCTTCTTCGGCTCAGTTGCGTCCCACCGCTCCTGCGACCTCCCTGCAGCCCCCTGCCGCCCCGGCCTCTTCCCGTGACCCCAAGAACCCTCTGGTGGTTGTGACAATGGGCTCCGATTCGGATCTCCACGTTCTCAAGGGTGCCTTCGAGGTTCTTGAGCGATTCCAGGTCCCTTATGACTTTACCATCACCTCTGCTCACCGGACCCCCCACACCATGAGCGATCTGGCCAAGTCGGCTGCTCAACGCGGCATCCGCGTCCTCATTGCGGCTGCTGGTGGTGCGGCCGCACTGCCTGGTATGCTCGCCTCTGAGACGCCTGTGCCTGTTATTGGCGTGCCCGTCAAGGCCACGCACCTCGATGGACAGGATTCGTTACTCTCGATAGTCCAAATGCCACGCGGGTGCCCCGTCGCCACCGTCGGCATCAACAACTCGACCAACGCTGGTATGCTGGCTGTCCGCATCCTGGGAACTGGCGATGCGAAGTATAGACAGGCCATGGCTGACTATATGGGAAGTATGGGCGAGGAGGTTGAGGCTAAAGCCGCAAGGCTTCAGGAGATTGGGTGGAAAGAGTATTTGCAAAGCAAGTAGGACAGTTAAAGAAGTAAAACGAATGAACTTATAGAGCACTCATGGTGACTGGAGATACTTTAGATCACAAGCAAATAAGAATCTCCTATGAATGCTCCAGAACTCGTCAGGTTTCCGGAAGAGCGTAGAGCCGTTTTCCCCCCCTCTTCTTCAATTACTGTGGCAATCAGTTATCTGACAACGGAGTACTCTGGAATGAATCTTTAGATGTCTATTTGTCTGCTTCTAGATCATCCTTCACTTCATTCTAACGATCGAGTCATGCATCTACTCACGCTCAGGGGTATCTCGTCTTCGTCATGCCAACCAAATCACACCCGTGCTTTCCACTGCCATTTGAATTCCATGTAAGCCCATCGAGCAATCCCCATGAGTACAACGCCTAGCACAGACAATCCTCCAAGCAATGCCACATAGGCCGTCGTTCCAAATGACTCTACCATCAACTTACCGAGGGGTACACACATGAGCCCGCTGCGATGAATACATCAGCATTTTCAAGAGAGTGAGGTGGGAAACAAAAAGACTTACGCTAAGCTGATGATCAGCGAGTTGGTGCCATAGTACATGCCGAAATCTCTACTCGCACAAACCCTGTGTAGATGTCAGTACCATGCCCGACAAAATCTCAAAGGTCAAAGTAAGCATACTGTCCAACGAGCACCGACATCATGCTCAGAATCGCACCTGCGCTGAAGCCCCAGAAGGAAGCAAAGATGTAGAACATGGCCGTGGAACTGCCGATATTCAGAAACAGGCCGAATATCACCACAACCGCAAGGGACTCCAAGAGCAGGACTGAGTTGATGCGGCCGACACTGCTGTCAGCGAGCAGCCCGATGGTGACACGGCCGACCGCCGCACCCCTATGGGTAGTGTTAACGATTGTCGGTACAGTCCAGGGGGTTCAGACTCACGCGTTGAGTGTGGAAATGATGTAAAACATCATGCTCTGATTAAAGCCCATATCCAAGCCCCAGCCAGGGAGGGTTGCCATGACGCTCGTGGCCACAAACTGAAAGACTGCCAAGCTCGCCGTCAAGAACACAAAGGACATCTGACGAAAGCAGCGAAAGCTCATTACGGGACCGTTCTTGATTCCATCGTATGCCCCGTGGATGAGAAGATTACCCAGAACCAGCAGGGCTAGCACAATGCCGGCCAGCACTCGCAGAGCACAAGCCCACCCCCAGCGGTCGAGCGCCTCTCTCAGCATGAGCGGCCATACTACGCCGCCGAGCGAGCAGCCTGTAAATACCAGCCCGCAAGCAAGTCCGCGCCGTTCGTCAAAGGTATGGTAGATGGTTCCAGTCGTAGCCGTGCACGCCGCGCCTGTCCCAGCGCCGCAGAGAAGCCCCCACGCGATCATGAGGCTGATAAAGACGCGACAAGGGTCATCATCCGAGTCGAAGAAGCTCATGGCCAGCAGGCCGGTACTGAAGCAGGATGTGCCAAAAATGAGAAGCCATCGGGGTCCATAGCGGTCGTAGATGGGTCCCGTCAGAACAGGGACGCTGTACGCAAGAAAGATGTTGGCCGCGGCGATCCATGCAATGTCTTTGGGTGAGTAGCTCTTCAGCTGATTATTCTCCAGGTGCGTCAGGAGAAGGCCAATGGAGTTGATGACGCCAAATGTGGCCGTGGTAACAAAGAAGCCCCCCAGGACTTTGAACCACTTCCTGGCTTTCCGAGGCTCGAAGCTCTCGCTAAAGAGAGTGAATGTCGATGGATTTCGATGACAATAGGCTTCGAAGCCGTCCAGATTCAGAAATCGCTGAAAATCGCTCTCATTTGTTGAATTCGATGGCCGAGTCGTCGCATTTGAAGGGCCGACGCCTCTCGTGGAGGCCGGCTCAGTCATGTTGACGATGAAAAGAGGTTGGAAGAATGTAGAGTCAAGCAAGCTCCATCTCCAAACACATGACATCCAGCCTACCTCTCTTTACATCGATAGTACAATCGTCATCTGCATATCCTGAGTGTTTTTCTTGTTCTTATAAATTGACACCCAGTCACATTACGCAGTCGACGCCGAAAGCAGATCTCAACAAACCTTGAAGTATCAGGGTGTTGCTCTCAGGAACGAGGACAGGCAAGAAGAAGCCTTTATGACAAAAGTTTGTTATTCCAGATCACACACATCTTGTTGATCGAATCGGACCTACACAATTTTCACCCATGCATTGAATCTTCCCAAAACACTGCGCCTTTCCGTAACCCCACTCCACGCTCAAAAGCTACCCAATTCCAATATATACTCAGCCCAATCAAGAGAGGAAAAGTCTATATAGCGCGTTTCGACAATGACAAGTTTCCGGAACATTTACACAGCTTCTGTGCTCTTTGCTTTTGCTGCCACCGAGTTGATGAGTCGCTGATACCTGGCCTGGGTCTCTTGCTCTGCATCGCGGGCCGGTTTCGGCGTGTGCCCCTCGGTGGGCGGTGTTTCTGAGCTTCCTTTTGAAGTCCAGAGGACGCCAGGCTTCGATATAGGTTTCTGCTCCGGTGGCAGGTCCGGCTTCGGTGTAGACCCGTTTGCTTTTGCTTCTTCTGAGACTACACCATCCTTGTCCCCCTCTTTGGTGACCCTTGGCAGCCTCATCGCGAGCAGGACGTATTCTGCCCGTGTCATGTTGTCCATCACATCGTCCATGTATCGCCGCACTTCGTCCTGCGGCGCAACTACCCTTCCCAGGTTCTCTAGATGTCGGCCAGTCTGCGTAAATAGTCGTATTGTGACAGGCTGATAATAGTCCAACTTTGGGTCTCCTCCATATTCCGAAACGCTTCCCTTGCGGACTATCAAGAACGACGCCACTACTTGGTGGCCGGAGGTCGTGGGTAGATACTCGAGGATGCTGAACTTGGGAAAGAGATAGCGATCTCCACTTCCAAAGTCAAAGACCACGGCGGTAATATCTGGCTTGGGCGCTGGCGGGGGCCCTTTCGAGCGCAAAGCCTGGGAGTTTGGCTGAGGTGTAGCCTGAGGGGTTGGCGTCCTGGGTTGGCCGTTGGGCAAGCCGTTGTGCAAGCCGTTTGGGGCCGGCGGTCGTATCTGAGAAGTGGCGGGAGAAGCTTGCGGAGCTGTCTTCATATCTCGATGTAGCCTGTCGAGGATTTCTTTAAGGTCTGTCGCATCCGTAAATCCAGGACGCCCATCTGCAATTCGGCGGATCATTTCCCGGGTTCTCTGGTCCTCCAAAGAAGTTTTCACCAACAATACAACGAGAGGGTCGCTCCCCTGCGGCGGTCGCAACTCGGAAGATTTCTGATTGGGATTTGAAGCCAAAACAATGTCAAGGATAGCTCTTACTTCACCCGCAAAATACTTGACCGTCCTTCCATCAACCAAAAGCCGATCCGCTGAGGGCCCCTGCTGTCCTCCTTTGCTTCGGTACTCTGCGTTGAGCTGATCAATGATTTTCTGGAAATGAGCTAGCTCGCCCTCTTTTGCCTGTCCAACGGCCACTCTTTTCATTAGATCGCGAAGTTCGGCGTCTCCCGAGGCTTTTTGTGCGAGGAGAGCAATGACAGGATCATTGGCCGATGGCTTCGTTGTGGGAGCCGAATGGGGAGACGCTGTTACTGCTGGCTTGCCAAGACCTGTCGTAGGGGTGGTATGAGAGGGTGCCGGTGGTCGAGGTGCTGGTGACATTGATGGCGCAGCCATTGGGCCAGCTGGCGTCACAGGCACTGGAGCCGATGCTGACGGAAGGCTAGGCGTGTTGGGCAAAGTACCTGGCGGGGGAGGATTAGACGGTGCGCGCGTGACCGGAGGAGTCGGAGACGGTGCCACAGCGGTCCCCCCTGAAGGCGGCCGAGGTTGGAAGCTTGGGCTTGGTGAAGAGGTCATGTTGTTTGCTAGCGGAGCTGGTCCAGATTTTGGGCCGGACGTTTGAGCTGCAAATTGCTCTGACGGGGTTCTAGCGAGAGGTATTGGCGGTTGCACTGGGCTCTGGTTGACAGGACTCGCCCTCGTTGCCGCGTTCTGGGTTGGAGTCCCGGTCGCTGACAGCGGTGCTTGTGGCGGAGGCATTGAGCCATTAGGGGGCCCGTATTGGATGATGGGACGGTCTTTCGGTTGCTGAAGAGGCAGCTGAGGCTTCGGCTTGGGGTCCTTGACCACGTACATCGTGGCTTCGATGATGTGTGGCTCAATCGTGATTGTGACGGTGCCAACCTTGGACATGCTCTCTTTGGGCGGGTTTTTAGGGTCCTCGTTAACCACACCCTTTCGCTTATGCGGTTTCGTCCAGTACTTTGCAAACAGACCGTCGCTGATCCATTTCTGGCGGGATCGTGAGAGGGACTCGGCGAGTACACCGCTTGAAACGCGTCTGTTAGTATGGCCATCCCATAGGTTGCTTCGATGAAGACTTGCCTTTCGCCGACCGACTGATACTCTTTAGAAGACAAATCGTCAGACTGCGCGACTTCAACAGTAGGGAGAGGCTTGCCAGCCTGTATCGATTTGGGCAACGGCGGCGGGGAAGGCTCCTTCGGCTCTGGAGCTGGAGGTGGCGGCGGGGGAACAGCAGGCGTCGCGGAGCGTTCTCGAGGTGTGACATTGCGCTTCTTGGCAGCATGATCGCTTCGAGCAGCAGCCCGAGCGGGCAGCTTGCGCTTCCTTTCCATGGCGTCGCTCGTGTAGTGGACAGGACTACAGAGGGCGCAACTTGATCACACGGCCAGCGGGAGGTGGATCATTATAAGAAGGCCATGCAAGGCGCGTCTTCAGTGAAAAGCTAGGATGAAGCTCAATATTGACCAGGTCCAAAAGCGAGAAGAGTAAGCCAAAGCTTTCTGGGAAGCTGATGCTGGACTTGGAGGGAGTATCGAGTGAATTGGAGGTGGAAGATGGAGGATGGAGACTGGGGATTGGGGAAGAGGAAAGTGGTAATAGCAGCGACACAGATGGCCAGCAGCCCGAGGCCCAGAGCATGGAGTTGCAAGCACGGGATTTGATTGGTCCAGGGGCTAAGAAGGCTGAGGGGTTCCTAGCGCTGTTCCTGCTGAGCCTCCAATGCCACAGAGGATTAGCAGCTCTAGTCCAGTGCTTGGATGGCTACTTACGACACTAAGCGCTGTAAATGTGATGAGTCTAGCCCAAGTAATTAGAGACCTAACTTATATCAGGATCCGGACGCGTCTTCTCAGACTCTACGGAGTAGCTTCCCCAGTAACAACCTGGTCAGAGGGAGGGGCACTAAGCCAGAAGAGGCACCATCGTCCAGTGATCAGCCAGGCTGTTAGCCGCGCTCTCATAGAAGAATTATGCCATTTATCTAGTCTTTACTTTCGTCCGCTCGTATAACTTATTCCTCTGAGCAATCGTTCATGGAAAGACATTCCCCATTTGTCTAGACAATATGTGCTTTGCCGGAGTCGAGACTGAGGCGTTGAGCTGTTGTCGATTGGCGGCTCAATGTCCAGCCAATTATGGGGCCCGTGTGCTACAGCCGCATCGCTGACTGTGCAGCCTACAAAAACGCGCGTGCGCTAGCTGCAGTACATCAACCGTGGTAGCACTCAGGCCGTGTAACAAGTACCTTTGATCATTACGCGAAGCTTTAGCGCGGCACAGACGACATCCGCTCCAACCTCAGGCCTCGGATTCAGCGTCGAGATTCACTTTGCGCAGGCACCTAAAACATGATTCTCCAGGTTGTAATACTCGCTTAGGTCTTGATCGGTTTATAGAGTTCTTGTGGTTATCCTACTTGTTGTTTCACCTCATTAGACAAATCATGTCAGTCCCGTTGCATCCCGCGCTGCGAACGGCCATCATTGCGGTCGCCGCTCCGCTAGGCCTGTATTGTGTCTTCCTAGGCCTGGGCATAACTCCTTTCTTTCAGAGACAGTATGGATGAGACCTTAGAAGCTGTCCCTGGTGCGACGTTGTCCCTGACTTTTTAATGTTAGCTTTTTGTACGCCCACAAGATCAACACCCTCCTCTGGACAGATGTCAATAATCCAGAGCAATGGGGCTTTGCTCGTTTGTCTGCCTCCAGTCGTTGTACAGTTCTCATAATGACTCAAATTCTGTGTTGTAGGTAATCAGGTTACTCCTTTCTCGCTCACCACACCCGACGGGGAAACAGTCTATGCCTGGCACATCCTCCCTCTACCCCTATACCTTCAGAATGAGGTCTCCATCGAGTCGCAAAGCCCGGGATTCTCCAACGACTTCACCCAGACCGAGTCTTTTCGCTTGCTCAGAGAAGACCCAGAGTCGCGATTAGTGCTGTACTGTAAGTTGTCAGGTCCTCCTTGGCTGGTTATCTGCTAATGCACATGTAGTTCACGGTGTAAGTGATTGGATGACTTAGACATCCGAAACATATATTCATTAACCTCTAACAGAATGCTGGCCATATTGCTCAAGCTATTCGCCCCAGCAGCTATCACTCTCTGACCGACACTTCATCTTACCATGTTGTTGCCATCGATTACCGAGGCTTTGGTCACTCAACTGGTGCTCCCTCTGAGGCCGGTGTTATTCAAGATGCGTCAACTCTTGTCGAGTGGGCCGTCAACGTCGCAGGAGTCCCTGCGAACCGCATTGTGCTGCTCGGGCAAAGCTTGGGTACGGCAGTGGTCAGCGGCGTCGCCGAGAGGTACGCTCTTCAGGGTGTCGAGTTTGCCGGTATCACTCTGGTCGCTGGGTTCAGTGACCTGGCATCTCTCCTCTTGGGTTACCGCATCGGTGGAGTGTTCCCGGTCCTCGCACCATTCCGTGTGTGGCCATGGCTTGTGCGCTTCATCAATCGTTTCGTCGTGGACAAATGGCATTCAGCTGACCGACTCGCCAATATCGTGCGACACACAAAGACCAGGCTCAGGATCAACTTGGTTCATGCCAAGAATGACAAGGACATCCCCTGGACCGAGGACAACAAGCTCTTTCGAGCAGCAGCAAACGAGACGGTGGGACTCTTGGACGACGCTGAATTCAATGCTTGGAAAGAGCAGCGCACGGTGAGAAAGGGGGATGATGCGTTTGTTACGACTTGGACTGCCAAACCTGACATCGTCATCCGTCAAGAACTCTTCCCATATGGAGGTAAGTAAGGCGATACTCGTGGTTATATAGGTCACTGATTAGAAATACTCAGGTCACAACGATGTGATGGGATATGCACCTGTTGCCCTCGCTATCATGAGAGCATTCGATCTCCATGGGACGACATATACTCAAGACTAGATCTAGCTACTCAGCGGTAGAGAATCCCACTTGCTGTTATAGTATCGATTCCAAGGATGCGCAACACTGGCTGGCAGAGTGATGATCACGCCCCTCAACAAGCCATTGTCCCCGGTTTTATTATACGAGTTATTTCGTTCCCTATACCAAACGTTCCCTAGACGCAGCGACGGGTTCCTTTTAGCGTGGCATGCCAAGAAATAAGCCAATAAGACCAAGTGGAAACACAGCATATTCAAGAGCACTTTGGAGTTTATGTTATGGCAGCAAGAACCCTGTTCCAGTAGAGACCGCCGGGTTATGGTATAGATCCCTTCTTGTTAATATTTAACTCTTGTACGGTGAGGAATTTGTGCGTGCTTGGAAGCAATAACAAAGATGACATTCTTCGAACTCTTTCTATATGGCGGTTCGGGGGCTTAGGGAAGATGTGGGAGAGGGCTCAATGCTTCAAGCAACAAGTTCATCTAGTAAAATAAGCTGGTATTCCCTCCGAAGTAACCATCAGTAATTTGAACGCCAGTCAAGTCTATTCGATGATTGATAGAACGATTAGATATTATCTGGGTGAGTTAGGTCGGGTTCTACAGTCAGTAGACATAGAATCATAATATTTCCCATACTTTCTAAATCAAGAACTATTAATTTATATTATATATCACATTTCATCCATCTGATTTTCTAATAATAATCTCACAGGCTGTATGATCCTTGCAGAGTGACGAGATCGTTCTTTACGTTAACTAGGTAGGTAGGTACCGTTAATACGTGTTAACCCACTGTAAGACTTCAATTCCAGACCCCGCTCCACGCCCGCTTACACTGAGAACCACGTTACCCCGCCAAAGAGCCACACCCACTAACTAATTGTTGGCACCGACATCACCACGAACCTCGACACTGCGAGACCAGCCTGCACCATGTCCGAGGAGTCCAAGCCCGTCGAGCCCGTCGTCGACGAGACGAATGCCGAGCTCAAGGGCAAGGCCATCGCCGAGGCCGAGTCCGGGTCCGAGTCCGAGTCAGAACATGAAGAGCCCGCGAGCACCGCCGCTGAAGGCGCCAGCGACGGCAAGAACAAGAAGAAGAAGAAGAAGAAGTCGAAGCGCGCAAAGGTCAAGGACGCCCTGACCGGCCAAAAGTCGGGTCCTACCGATGCCGACTTCCACAAGGCCCTCGACGGCCTCACTCCCCAGCAGATCAAGGAGTTCCTCTCGCTCAACCCGGCGCTCGCAAAGGAAGTGTCCAGGGCTTCGAGCAGCGAAAACCCATCTGCCGACGAGGCCGCGGCCATGCTGCGCAAGATGACTCTCGAGGACATCATGACGGGCCTGGCTGCCGGCGGCAAGAACGCCAAGGATATGGGATCGTACAAGTTCTGGCAGACGCAGCCCGTGCCCAAGTTTGGCGAGGATGCCTCGCTCAAGGAGGGCCCTCTGCGCATTCAAAAAGTGGAAGAGGTGGACAAGGAGCCCTCGGCACTCGTTGCTGGCTTCGAGTGGGTGACGATGGACTTGACAGATGAGGAGGAGATCAAGGAGGTGTATGAGCTCTTGAACAAGCACTACGTTGAGGACGACGAGGCCATGTTCCGCTTTAACTACTCGCCCTCTATTCTGCGGTGGTAAGTCACTGACCACTACTCAGGCAATTCCACGCCGGAATCCATCGTAGTATGATGTTTGCTGACCCATTTTCAGGGCCATGATGCCTCCTGGCTGGAAGAAAGACTACCATGTTGGTGTCCGAGCAACTCAGTCCCGTAAGCTTGTTGCCTTCATCTCGGCCATCCCCGTCAAGCTGCGCGTCCGGGAAAACGTCATCACCTGCTCCGAGGTCAACTTCCTGGCCATCCACAAGAAGCTCCGAGGCAAGCGTCTCACACCCGTGCTCATCAAGGAGATCACCCGCCGCAGCAACCTCAACGAGATCTGGCAGGGTCTTTACACTGCCGGCGTCGTCCTGCCCAAGCCTGTGAGCACGTGCCGATACTTTCACCGATCGCTCAACTGGCAGAAGCTCTACGAGTGCGGCTTTAGCCCTCTTCCTCCCAACAGCAAGCCTCAGTACCAGGTTCGCAAGTATGCACTCCCCGACAACACCAGCACCAAGGGCCTGCGCGTGATGGAGGAGAAAGACCTGGAGGCCGTGATGGACCTGTACAAGAGATACACGGCGCGATTCGATATGACGCCCGAATTTACCCGCGAGGAGGCCTACCATTGGTTTGTACCCAAGGTCGAACCGAGTGGAGAGCAGGTTATCTGGACATATGTTGTTGAGGTGAGTTCTTCCAAGGTTACGGTTATGGTTAAGTTACAATCTTCTAACTCGTGCTTGCAGGACGCTGACGGCAAAATCACCGACTTCTTCTCTTTCTTCTGTATCGAATCCTCAGCTATCGGAAACGCCAAGCACAGCGTCATCAAGGTGGCGTACATGTTCTACTACGGCACCGAAGTGGCGCTCCAGCAGCCTTCAGACAAACCTGCCCTCAAGAAGCGACTCAACGAGCTGGCGCACGATGCCCTGATCCTGGCCAAGAACTACAAGTTTGACGTGTTCAACGCGCTCACCCTCATGGACAACGCACTCTTCCTGGAGCAGCAAAAGTTTGGCGCCGGCGATGGCCAGCTGCACTACTACCTATTCAACTACCGCCTCAACCCCATCAGCGGCGGCGTCGACCGCAAGAACCAGCTCGACGAGGACAACCTTAGCGGTATCGGTCTGGTTATGCCATAGATTGTGTGAGACGATGCAGATTAGTGCGGGAAATCGACAGGCGCTTCATTGGGTTTTGATGGAGTTGGGCGGTTCCAAGTCCAGCGGAGTAGTTGCACTAGGAGAGACACAAAGAGACATTTGAGAAACGAATTGTCATGAGACATGTATGTAGATGTAGCGGTTTCAATCTATCGCATGATTACAGGAGTGCCTGATGTATCTCGTGGGTTGAAACGAGCCATTGTATGGTGGTTGATAACTAAGAAGCATTATCCCGCCATTATCTAAATCAGCAGCTGGATGACCATCCACTTCACTCTCAATCAGCCTCGGCCCGCGCTGGAATGCTTTAACCCCCTGTTCCCATTGACGTTGTCTTTGGGTATAGCTTGGGCACGTGGCATGTCCGATTTGCGACGGGGAGGGCCGAGGCGAAAAACGTCACCATCGACGAAAGCGCGAGTTGCGAAAAAGAGATCTCATCTCTCCACATTTTACGGCAATAGCACGATAGCAAGGCGGCTCTTTTTTGGTTCTATTGCATAAGTAAAGTGTTCGCATCGCATTATTGATAGTGGTGGTTTTTTCTTTGTATTCTCATGGATTTTGTGTGATTCAGCACTGTCTCTGAGCCTTGCCTGATATAAAACGACTTGGTTGATGAGAGTGAAATTTGCGTGATACCGTCACCCTACGACCTCTTCTCTTATCTTCCAATAGAACAATCACAAGGGATATACTCAGGGGTACAGACCGGGAAGTGCTAGGCAAAGAAGGCCAACGACGTGGTCAAGCAAACAATCAGCCATGGCGTTGACAGGGTAAGTTCTCTCACAGCCAACACATGTCCAACCCCTTCTCGATGCTGTCTTTCAACCTTTTCCATCATCTTCAGTAGCTGATATGCGCCGCCGCAGAGATCGACCATTTCCCTCTCTCCGAGAAACCCTCGAGCACCCGGCGTATCCTGCCACGGTGTGGGCGCTGGAACCTCACCAAAAGGGCAGGCTCTCCGTGGCCAAGGAGCGCCGCGGGCCTGTTGGCATCGCATGGGAGATTCATGGCGACGGGCCGATCAAGCTTGTGGTACGTTGCTCCCGAGAGATATTCTCCTTGTTTCGTGCTCCGTGAGGGTTGGAGCTCAGCTGCATGAGGGGACATTGCTAACCTATCTTCAGCTGATCATGGGTCTGGCTGGCGTCAAGGCCTCATGGCAGCGCCAGACAAAGTACTTTGGTCATGATCGCGGCGACAAGTACTCAGTCCTTCTTCTTGACAACCGTGGCATGGGCGGCAGTGATAAGCCCTTTGGCCTCTACTCAACAAGCGAGATGGCGCTGGACGTCATCGAGGTCCTTGATCACCTCGGCTGGACATCAAACCGTGAGATCAACCTCGTCGGCATCTCCATGGGCGGCATGATCGCCCAGGAAGTTGCCGTCCGCATCCCCAAGCGTCTCCAGTCTCTCTCCCTGCTGTGCACGTCAGCTTCTGTCGAGAACACAAAGGGCCTCATGGCCACCGTCTCGGAGCGCATGGGATTCCTGATCCCCAAGTCCATGGAACGCTCCATCGCCGACACAGCGCTGCAGCTCTTCACGCCCGAATGGCTCGCCGCTCCGGATGCCGAGATGCTCCCCGAGCCAGGCGTCACGCCTCGGTGCGGACCGCCGCCGCCAGAGGTGGGACCTGTATATCGCCTCTTCGACTCTAACTTTCAGCGGTTCCAGGCGCAGGAGCTCACCAAGAGGCGGAACCCGGACGAGTTCTCGACGCGGGGGCTCATGTGCCAGCTCTCAGCGGCGGGTCTTCACCGCAAGTCGGACGAGCAGCTGCACGAGATTGCTGAAGCGGTTGGTCGCGAGCGCATCCTCGTCATGCACGGCATCCGCGATAACATGATCAGCGTCCCCAACGGCGAGAGGCTCGTCAGGGCGCTGAGGCCGGGCGTCTCTCTCATCATGGACGGTATGGGCCATGCGCCTGTTATGGAACGGACGCAGTGGTTCAACAGCGTGCTCGAGGAACGGCTGGGCATGTGGACAAAGATTGAAGGTGACGAGTGACCTGTATCAGTTTTTTTTAGCGGGAGACAAGGGCTGTATGAGAGACGTGATGGACAGACAGAGCATGAGAAGGGATGAGCAGCGTGAAGAGCAACGCAGAGATTCGAGGTTCCACGAGAGGGGCACGACACAAGTGGCTGATGTGCATAGAGGCTAACGTTATTGTTGGAAATAAGGCCTCACTTCTAACTAGAAGTAGGATAGGATATAACTAGATATATAGCTTCGGATTATCACAAGTTTCATGGATCCGACGGGGTATTATTAGACACATCTCGAACCGCACTAGCTATCACTAACATCAAAGCCGCACGACAGTGAGACCGCTCCTGGAATATCAAATAACCATTGATATATTGGTTCCGTTTGTCTATCATACATTTTATAGGGCTGCCCCCAAAGTCTGTGACTCGCCTTTTCCAGGCACGAGATACCACCAGACTGTCCCGTTTACTTTTTGGAATCTCCAGGTCTTCATTTTATAAGGACCCCTAGTAAGCCTCGCTCATCCTGCAAATGCCCGCGGTGGTACTGCAATAGCGAATTCAGAGCAAGCCTCTTTCGCTGGTTTACTCGCAGCTCATATCCATGCCATCTTGGGTCGTGGAATCCACCAGTCTATCTTGGAGTCAAAGGCACTTGTCCGTTTGCTTCCCTAAAGTTCTCACCTCTCGCCGGCAAGTCGTCGGCTCTGCACCTCGCTGAGGGCCTTGGATCCACTCAGGAGCGACACGACGCCGAGAACGCCAACGACGGGCAGAGTCTGGAACAAGTTCCAAGCGCTGTAGTAGAGGAGGAAAGTACCCTCAATGGCGATGATAGATCCGAAGAACACGGCGTGCGAGATAGGTGCAGCACCAAAGGCCTTTGAAAGATGGTTGACGTTGGCACCGAGTGCGAGCCACTATGCCGATCTGTTAGCAACCTCATTGAGAGAAACAAGTTTGTTTTAGGAAACATACGCCAAGGAAAAGAGCCGGGACGGTAGCCAGAACAGCAAGCGCAAAGACCAGAGAGATGATCTTGGGCGGGCTCTTGGGATCGGGGCGGAAGATGTGGTTGATCTGGGCTCGGGGACCGTATCGCACGGGAGCCTCGTACTGGGGGGCGGGCGCGTTGGGGTCGAGCTGGACGTCGATATCGAAGACGGGTGAGATGAGTGCCTTGGAAGAGCCGAACGAGCCCAGCACCAGGCTGGCCTTGATGGGGGCGTCGGAGAGGAGCAGCTGGACGGGGAGGTCCTTGTGCGACTAGGAGTCGGGTCAGTCGGTGGGAACGTGCGTGGGGAAAGGGCAATCGCATACGATATCGACAGTTCCCTTGCCAGATGCCTTGATGGAGAGAGGGAAAGGAGCCTCAAGACCAGACGACTCAGTAAGGATGAGGAATGCCTGGTGAGGTCGCTTGGCCTTGGAGGCTTCGGTCGTGGTCAACGAGACCTTGATGGAGTCCGCAGCACCCAAAACGAGAGTGTTCTTGGTCGGCTTCTGCTCGCTGAACCTATCGCAAATATCCCCGTCAGCGTGTGCCCTTTCAACATTAATTGCATCACCGTGGGCGGGAGCTCACTTCTCAGAAACCCCATTGCCGCCGGCCTTCTTGGAGGCGACGGTGACGGAGCCATCAGTGAATCCCCAGGATGAGGCAGCGTTGGCGACGCCCGCGAGGAGCAGAAGAGACGACGCGATTGAGAAGCGCATGGTTTCGGTGTGAATCGCGGGTCGGCTTCGTTTCGTGAAGTTGGAGGGAAGTGGACAGCTTGAGATGGATCTCGAAACGGTAGCTCTAGTTAGATGGGCCTGGGGGAGAGCGTTACGTGGTGAGAAGTGGGGAGTGTTGATTGGTCAAAGCTATACCTTAAGTGGGGCATATATCTGAGCTCTTCGGCTTCAGGGTAAATAATACTCTTATTATTGGAAGTTATCATCAGAGCAACTTCCTCCTAAGATTATCTAACTAGTATCAAATGCCATTTATAGGCAACGTCCAAATTTACATGCCGAGTTCATATGCGTGAACTTAGGCTTTATTCAAGGGGGACCTGATGCTCGACTCAGTACTAGTCTAATATATTCAATAAACGAATATATCCTCGAACCGCCAGGACTTATTAGACAATCAAGCGTACGTAGCACACTCACAACTTATGCGTTGGAAACTATTGTAAAAGTCGACTCTGTAGCCAAGCAACCATGAGCCTGACTAGAAGAACGATGCGACTTCTGACTGGCCTATGGATATAAGTACTCAAATGCAATTTTCAATGGTATTCTGCATGCTGCTTGCCCCTCATTCGCCCTTAATCTCAGTCGAATGTCCCTTAATAGCCTCTTTCTCATCTTCCGTAAGCTCGATTCCAAAATACTCCTTCAAAGCCTCCACCCTTTCTGCCTCACTGCTACACTCCTTAACCACCGAAGTCTTACCCCCGAGGTTCTCCTTGAGCACCCCATCCACCAGCATCCTCTTGCCGTACACCTCCTCGCCCGTCGGCGTCCCTGAGCAAGCCCTCCGCAGAAACTTGACCACCAGGACCGTCGACGTCTGGAAACTGCGGGAGCTGGTACCGGTGTAGCAGTTTGCGACGTCGAAGTCGGCGGGCAGCCACTCGACCGAGTGGCTAAAGGCATAGAAGCTGGCCCACGGCTGCTCAGGCCCGTTACGACACTGGTAGATCCAGAGGCGGCGGCCGGCTGTGAGCTCCGTCTGGCCGGGGATGAAGTCCTTGATGAGCCGGGCGTCCTGCGTGCCCATGTTGCGCCACTCGGCGCCCTCGATGAGGGGCATCGGCCGCGTGGGCCCGTCACCACCGAAGGAGACATCGAGCACCCACCGGGAGTTGTCGGGGAGAGTTACGATGTTGACGATGTGGACCCTGGTGAGTGTAAGTGAGTTTTCATATGAACCTGCTTGACAAACTCACCATCCGGGATAACCCCCCTGAGGGACACCGTCCTTTCGAAGACGCACTCTCACTCCAACGGGATAGGTCTGGAACCCCAGCGCACGAAGCATGTAGCAAAAGAACAGGTTGCTCTCCATACAGTACCCTCCTCGTCCGCGACCATCGCCCACAATCTTCTGGTAGAGCGCCTGAGGCTCCAGAGTAATGTCTCGATGCGACGAGTAGTGCAAAGTCAGGTTGTCATATGGCACCGCGGAGAGCATGTGCTGCTGCAGCACGGTGAGAAACGCATGGTCCAGTATGGGCTCGTTGCCGACATAGAACTCTTGCGGGATTTCAAGGTGCTTGAGGAACTTGGCGACCTGAGCCTCGGAGTATACAGCCGACGACATGGTGATGGTTGATAACAAGATCAAATGGGTATTTGCTATTCAACGCGGATGGTTATCAACACCAGACAAGGACAAAAAAAGGGAGAGTACTGGTTAAAGGGCCAGCCTCGACTGCAGAACGTCAAAAGATAAGAGCAAATAACAACGCAAAGTCGAGAGACAAGACGGCATAGCCTTGACTATTTGTCAAACAAGCGAACCCATGCCCGTTAGCCCGTCCCCCTCCTCTTCCTCCGCCGTATCTCTCCAGACTCCATAAAACTCCAACCGTCAGAACTGCAGCGGACGAATCTCTGGCAAGCGTCCTCTGTCTAACGTCGAGGTGAGACGGTGGGCACTTTTGTGACGATGCCCATGGGTCCGGGTTTGACATGGTCGGGGGCCAATCAGAGGAATTCTGGCGTTTACTTCGGGAGTTTGACATAACTAATCTGCCGTGTTAGTTGGGCATTGGCGCCGAATCCGTAATAAATGCCTCTCGGTCCGTCTTGCACGGTCCACACGCGGATGAGCGTTTTCTTTGCCAAGTGTAAGATCGTGAGTGTAGATCGTGAGTGTAAGAGATTGGTGGTTTTGCAAATGTTTTGCGAGAAAAAGAGTGAATAGTTACCCACGTAACTTAGTAGCTTGAACATGGTCTTGACATCAAAGAGTACTCCGTAGTGAACCACCAAAAACTCCAGTTCTATACCCTTCTTCCAAGGTCAGAATTCGACTCTAGATGACATGACTCTTGATGTGCACAATGACATTACGCCTGTAACGCCAAGCCCAATAACCCCACCGTCATTTCTCTTTCCAAACGTAGCTTAACGTTATACCCATCATCGCCGTCTAAAGTTCCGTCCTCCGACTCGATGTGGTGGTAGCCGCGGCACCATTCCTTTTGGCTTTTGTCCCCGCCAGCTTGGGCATAAAGTCCTGGATGCCCATCCAGTCCACGACAAACGCCGTCGTGATCCTCGCCCAGTCGCGCACCGTCGGCAAGTCGAGGTGCTCGCCGTCGTCCGTCATCTCGTGCCATACGTCCGGGAAGGGCGTCGGGATCAGGTGCAGGATCTCGACGCCGCGCTGCATGAAGGGCCGGTGGTCATCGTCGATGTAGCTGCGGCTGAAGCGGTTGGTCGCCTTGTCCGCCTCGGGGAGGAAGGGCTGCTTCGGCTTGGTCTCGAGGATGTTGAGTTCGCGCATGCGCTTCTCGAGTCCCGCCAGTGCCCGGTATGCCCAGTGAGTTGTCAGGAAGTAGGAAGGAATCCTGGGGTCCTTTGAACCAAGCAGGTCGAGGAGAACAAAGAGGCTGATGGACTCGAGGGGGGTTCTGTAGGTGGACGTGGAGCCGTGAAACTGAAATTCCCATTCCTCCGCGAGTGATCTGGTCATGATTGTTAGTCCGACGCCGTCATGATAATATTGGTGCTTCGTACCTGGCTCCATATAGAGAGTCCTCGTTTGTCCAATGCTTGAACGCCTCCTCGCCATCCAAAAAGATAATCTGGACACCCTGAGCGTCCTCGAGCTCATCATCAACGCCGCCATCCTTTTGCATCTTGTCCCACTTTGCCTTGAGCGCACCCTCAATACTCCTCGCGACGTGCATGAGCATCGCGCACGGCGCCGCACTGTCAATGGCACCAATGAAGCCCTCTGGCTCATATTTGCTATCGTAGTGCGCAACCAGTGTGAGCCGACTCACGTCCCCATTGTGCGCCCACGGCGGGTCCCGTCGGAAGATGAGATTCGAAAAGGGGACGTCCCTGTTCCCCGTAACGGGCGTCTTGGACGTCGAGTTCTGCCACTCCAGAGTCCATTCGGGGAGGTTATCGCGGAAAAAGTCGACAAAGTGCTTCTGGGCGCGCAATTGCCCCTCGGTGCCCGGCACGCGGGGGATCAGGATCGGCGCGAGCAGCTTGCCCTTGGTAATGTCGAAGTCGTCGCCTGGCGATGGGATATTTTGGAGGGCATCGTCGGAAAGCGTCATGGACCCGGCGACAGGGGAGTAGAGGAGAGTCGACAGGAAGACGAAAAGGGCGAGGGGGAAAAGCAATGGCGATGGCATTCGAGGCATTGTTGAGGACGTGGCCATTCTCAGAAGCGGGTTTCGTTTTACTTGTACGTATCGTGGGGCGCGAAACTAGCTCATTCCGCAGGATCTACAGCTGTCTAGCGAGAGGCGAGGGGATGTAAAGCCAGCAAAGGTGAAGAAAAGAAGAAACGAGGGTGATTGTCAAGTCGCTGTCAAACACTCACCTCCACTTGCAGCTTGTTCAAGGGATGAACCATTGCTTGGACACATAAACCGTAGTTAATCCATGCTCGGGCGCCGGGAGTTTGGGCCGAGGCGCCAGGGGTTTTTCTTTGACAACCGTTTTAGGGGGCGTCGTTAGTAGAACATCAACTGAAACCCGATATATTGTTCTCTGAAGCCGTGCGTATCGTGGCTGATGAACAATGCTAATTCGCTCCAACGCCTTTCATATTGTCCCAATGTCAACTGACCTGCAAGAGGTACCAGTTAGTTAAACTGCGTTTGGCTAGAATGATGGTATAAGTCACGCCCCAACATGGTCTCAGCTATAACTAGGCCAAGGTCAGCAACCATGGTCACCGATTAACCTCAGTCTGCATCCCCTATAACACATGATTTATCTATATCTCAACTCATCATAACACGAGTAACAACTCTCAGAATGGGCCTAGACTGGTACATCGGGTGTCGAGGGACCTCCTCCTGTCCCATCATCCCCATCGTCCGTCTCGAGAAATGCCCCGAAGTGCCTATTCCACTTCCACCCCAGTAAATTCGAAACCATCTCGCACACGAATCAAACAAGAAAACTGAGCAAAACGGTTCCTGGCTACCTACGCCAATCCGATCTCTCATCGGAGCTAACGCGTGCTACGTCATCCCGCACCCACCATTTGAACGCCGAAACGCTCAATACCGACTCAAATAAGCTCGATATCGGCTTCAGGACAAGTCTTCTGTCGTTAAAACTCGTCTGATTGAAGGCGAATAGAGGTGGCTGTGTCCAGTTGGCATGCTTGTTAAAGACCCTGGAACAGTGATAGGACTTTGAGAGAAACCTGACCATGATCGACTTGCATGTCAATATCAATAAAAGGGACATATCAAGATACAAGACCAGGCTTTACCTTGATGTAAATCCATAAATCAATCAACTATCTCTCTAGATTATTAGTACTCATTCCATAGACCTGTCAATTAAACCATTCTTTATGCTTTACTCCTCAACGTCATTCGTCTTCGTTGACACCATGCTCGAGGTACACGATGTTTACGGTCGACTGAATTATCTCGTTAACGAGGCGAGCTGTGTTCTAGAGGATGCGGTGGAGGAGGCTTCGTGAGCACCCGCTAACTTTGTTCATCAGTACCATGGCAGGCAACAGCGCGCATGAGATATCTAGGGACCAATCCATATCGAAAGAAAGTATAATATTTCTTGATGTTAAGCCATCTTGTTCTTCGAGCTTTGCGTCCAATGCGCCAAATCCCGGCTGTATCCAAATAAAGGCTTGTTCTCCCGCCAATACATGACCTTCGTTTAAATATATTACAATGAGTATTCCATAATAACCGTGACGTTGCAGGGTTCATATATCCTGACGCCAGAAAGAATGCGAGAAAACGGATCAAGACACCGAACGCCCATCATGCTTTTCCTCTGTACTGTAATGTCGAACCTCTCATCGTTGTTGATGTCTCGAGTAAGGTACTTCCATCTCTAAGCTCATGTTGAAGATGAGTCTGTATATGCGGTCTCCACTATCTCCGTATCTCTGCGATTTGCCCAATAGCGGGCTAACGTGTACACGTTAGTATCGGCGCTCATTTTTGTTCAGTGCTGCTTGGTGGCATCCCGAGCCTGCTTATTAGCAAGCTGCTTGTCCTTGGGGATGGTGAGGGCGTTGATGCCCAGGTAGTTGCAGATGCTTGTGACCACGAGCCAGGCCCATCGGAAGTAGACAACCATGGAAAAGGCGAGATAAGCCCACAAATAGTAAAGCTCTAACTCGGCACTGATTTGAGGGAGTCCGACTCTGGGCAGGTTTCCGAGGATGGCACCGCCGATAAGAGGGTACAGCATGACGGTCCAGAAGGGGAAGGGCTGGCGCGTCAAGTGGGCAAGGATCATCTTGGTCGTCAGGCGGCCAAAGACAAATGACATGGTGAAGCAAAAGAGGATCAGGTGGTTGTACTTCATCAGGGTGCTGTATGGCGAGAAGACCCATACAGAGATAGACACAGTGTAGACCGCCATGGGGATCCACTCTAGGAATACGGAGAGGACAGGGAGGCCGTTTGCCCGGCGGGCCTTGACAACGTTGAGCACGCAAAAGGGGATTTGGGTGAAGACGAGCGAGCTGACAATGAGACCGATCCAGATGTCTCGGAAGGTGGTCTGGCCCAAAAGGTCTGCAACGCCGGGGAGACGGTCCTGCAGGGCCAGACTCAAAGGCTGAGTCCAGATACCGGGGCCCCAGATGCCAGAGATGACCATGACGCCGCAGGCAATGAGGATACCCTCGGTGGGGCCGTTAATAACGCCAAGGTAGAGCGTATGTGTGTGGTATGTCTCCCAGGTCGAGAAGAACATGGGCAGACAGGGGCAGAGGGCGGTAAAGACACCAGCCGGAGAAGTGCCCAGGCCCATGGCGGCGGTTTCGAGCACACTAGCGAGGGTGCAGTTGAGAGAGTCGATTCCGTGGTCGAAGAGTTCGCCGAGGCCGCTCGAGGTGCCTGTTCGTCTAGCCTGCTTGCCGTCGAGGTTGTCCATG
This sequence comes from Fusarium staphyleae, assembly GCA_017140175.1. Taxonomy (NCBI): domain Eukaryota; kingdom Fungi; phylum Ascomycota; class Sordariomycetes; order Hypocreales; family Nectriaceae; genus Fusarium; species Fusarium staphyleae. The sequence continues at coordinate 721 of JADDON010000669.1, read as the reverse complement.
GTCTGGTACATGAAAAGGCCGAAAGCAAAGCTGAAGTAGATCCAGGAAGGTCCCTATACCAATGTTTCCAATTAGTATTCAGCTGTCGAGCCACCCAGACCAAGCAGTCAACGTACCGGTCCAACGAGGTCTGGCATAAAGATCTCACACAGGGCGACATTGACCAATATACAGCAGAATCCCAAGAGGGTGACCATATTGGGAGCCATCCATAATGGCAGGAGGTTTACGGAAGCGTTCCACTATATGACGACGACCAGGGTTAGCTGTCATGAGCTTCATAATGCCAGTGGCCGAGAGCTAAGTTGCCCATCCTCACACCAGTTGCCAGAGTTCTCCTTCGAGGACAAGCTGTAGCTAGCCCAGAGAAAGAAGAATGGAGAGTTTTCAGGTATCGAAGAGACGTACAAAGGGGCCAAGGATGTATTTCGAGACCGGTGATAGGTCGACACTGGAGTACTTGTACGACTTGAGGTGGACAAGAGCGTCGTCGGAGATGCACTCGGCGACGTTCTTCTCTGCGGGACGAAAAGCAATGTCAGTAAACCAATCAAGCTAGAGCAGCTCCTGTAGGAGGAGCAGCACAAGATCACATCCATCCATTTTCAACTTACTCGTATTGGGAGCCATATTCGTTCCGTCGGGGTCAGTGGCCGTTGGATTGAAAAGCGGTAGGGTCTCGCTCCCGGACATGGTGGGAGGGGAGGGAGGGGCCGGAAGG
>JADDON010000667.1:0-15273 GCA_017140175.1 Fusarium staphyleae | reverse complement strand
AGACTTTTAACCCTAATTTCACTCTAATCTAGCCCTAACTGGGGCCACCACTTTATAAGTATTAAGAAGTAAGTACTATTAAAATGCCTTTATTAGGGCTAGCTCCTAATCTATAATAATAACTCTAGAGGGGTTGATTTTAGCTTTACTAAGCAGTATAATAAACTGGCTTATAGCCTAGCTATATTAGGCCTTAGCCTTACTATTTAAGAAGGCTATAGTAATCTAGAAGGTCTTCTTATTAGATATTATACTATAGAGGTTAAAAAGGGGCATATTAAACCGGTTAGTCTTATATATACTATTATATATTAAGATATTAGAATATTAATAGAGAATATTAATATTAGATTTAGATATAATAAATAGGTATAAGATATAATTATTATTATCTCTTAGATTATTAAAAAAGTAATCTTCTAGCTATAGCTAGTTATAAAGCTACTTAATAGCTATATAGCCCTTAAGCTTATTATAGCGATAGGTATAGAGGATATTATTTAGATTATATTAGGTAAGTGCCTAGATATTTAGGTTATTATTACTCTGCAATTTAGAGATAATTTAAAGAGGTTAGATACTGCTATTCTAATCGGCTATAATGCTATCCTTATGCTTTAAAATAGCCTCTTTATAGTATTATAAGAAAGCTACTTACTCAGTAGGAAGGTAGTTATATTAATTTACTATATTAGACCTAATACTCTTAATAACTTACTCTATACTATAAAGCTTAACTATAATCTAGAATAGGTAGGGGTCTATACTTAATTAACTATTGGTTTTTCTCTTCTTAATTATATAAGTGCTATCTAATACCTATAATTAAAAGGCATACCCTTTATAGTATTGTAAAAGCAGCCTTATAGGGGCATTATAATTAGGCCACTTAGTCTTAATAACTAGGCTAAACCTAGCTTCCTTAGCAGTAGTATAAATAGCTACTTTAGCTATAATAAGAGAGAGAAAGATAATTCTATAAAGAGACTCTATAATAACTAGTAATAGATATATTTTAGTATCTAGCGATAGCTTTATGTATAGGCATAGTTATAGTTATAGTTAGCTGATTATATATAAGGACATTAAAAATCACAGTTAGACGAGAAATACCGCATTTAGTATAATTAAGACCGATATCGGCATCCAGCCTCAATTATGTGGGTCCAGCCATAAAATTAAGTGCTATTTACACTAGGTTAGGTGCTTAATAATCACGACCTTCCTTTAGCGTCTCATAGCGACGACCAGAGATGTTGAACACCTGGCCATTGACGTCGGCTCGATCGGCATGCTCCGCAAGTGCGACATATGCCTCGGCGCAATCATCGACATGTGTCGCGTGCATAATGCTATTGGGATCCCCCGGAATCCTCAGAGCCTCAAGGCCTTGTTCCTTTTGGGCTGCCGCAAAGTCGAACATGGCCCCATAGTAGCTGCTCGCGTAGCCGAAGACGTTGGTGGGCCGAATGACAGCAGCATCAAATAGTTCGACGTGATCGAATACCCTGGTGCAGTTTGTTGTGCGCTCCTTCAAGATCTGTGGTGGGTTCAAAGGAGAGTCTTCGGTGTGAGGAGCAAGTCCTGGCGTGCCGTGAACGCCTGTGGTGCCGTAGTCTTTGCAGCCAGACGACCAAAGGACCAACGAACGAACGCCGTTCTGGTTGCTTTTCTCGGCCAGCCGTTCCACACAAGAGATGACTTCTTCAAGATGCGCCGCGTAACCAGGGACCTTTTCCGTGCAGCTGACAATAACATCAAAGGTGTTGGCCTGCTCGAAGAGGGTATCCAGAAACGCGAGATCGGTGAAAGTTCCAACTACCGGAACGATTTCATGGAGAATCAGCTCTTCTGCTGCTTCGGGCCGTCGTACGAGCCCAAAGGTCTGCCAGCCTGCACGCACAAAGGCGCGACATACGGCGGACCCGATATAACCGTTTGCGCCCGTAACGAGAACGTTCCGACGCTGTTTGTCGCTCATCTTTCTCTCCGTCGCTTTTATCATGAAAGGTATACTCACCAATATCAAGTTTCGTATTGAGTCTGAGGAAGTCTGCGATATAAGTTGATATATGTAACATGATTTCGGGACTACATTACAACAGCTTAGTGATTAGCACCACAAATCTCGGGACAATTGGTAAGCAACTCCCTAGTTTTGTCATAATAACGTTAGGAAAAGGAGCCGTGTATGTATGTCTTGAGATACTAACCTATCATCTGGCTCTTTGAGCTTAGAATCGTTCAATGTAAGGACCAATAAAACTCGAGTTACTTGTCTGACATTCACCAAGGGCAATCTTGACGGGTGCATCGGAACATGCAATATGCCTTATCAACGCACGTTGCCGTTCAACCGGATTTATCTTAAAAGTCCATCCTTAACGTCCTCTTGTATTCGAGACGCTCTTAATTAACAAGTTGATGTTCAGAAACAGACCACGAGCGCTAGGAGTTCAACTCGCCAAAATGGGGCGCAACGGTGAAGAAAAAAAACGAAAGAGAACCACTGGAGTTATTAGAGATTTGAACCCGGGTATACATCATCATGATGTGCTGAGTACGCTGAGTGAACTAAATATTCTTAGCATGGCACAATAACTTATGCGTTTGCAACTGATTGTCTCGTACGTAACCTTGATTAGATAAGAACATAGTTAGATGTAGGACGCCTCTAGAAACCTTCTTGCTAAGCCTGGTTTTTGAAAGTTGAAAGCTGAAACAAAGGAACGTCTGTTTGCAGAACTGTCACGTCTCTGGTTGCCCTGACGATAAGTGAAGTCTTCTCTTGGCTGCCAGAATCAGGCGGTCGAATGTCGATGTGCTGCACTCCAACCATTATCAAGACATTGCCAACGCCACTAACATAATACATAATTCGCCAACATCCAAAGGCAGCCATAACGTTACTGCTCAAAATCAGACACGTCATAAGTATCTACAGGGCTTCTCCTGTGAATGGTTTGCTTTCCACATGGAGAACCGTATGCTGTGGGTTGGCCCTTGGAGTTTCCTTGCCTGATCGCGTCTGCAAGGCAACCCCCCCGCTTCATTTCCAACCGTTGTGGCCTTTGCAGCTCGCATCTCATCTTTTTTCTTCACCAGCCGAGCATCGCCAACACTCGTTTTTGCGCCTCTACTCTCGCCAACATGTCGGGGTCTGATGATTACCACGCTTGTTCAGAGGCAATACGGTCTTCAGCTCACTTGTCAGGGAAGGGTGCCTTGGTCTTGCCGGCACAGCATGCCAACCTCGATGGACGTCGCAAACGAAATGTCCTCAGGTTCCACGACAAGACGGGGCATTTCCCTTGCGAACTAGCACCCCATTGTGTCGATACCAACTGGAATGCCATCACCTTCCTCGAGAAGATATTCGTGCTCGGCTCCAAGATGGCGGAAGAACAAGCTGTGACCTTTGACGATGTCAAGGCAGACTTGGCAGATCGAGTGAAGCATCACAGTTCTCGCCAGCTCAGGATGCTAAAGCTGCGCGATGTCCTTAATACTACAGAGCACTTCTTTCCCACAATTACAAAAGCCAAATCAGCTGTCGTAAGTCAAGTAGATATGTCGATTACAGAGTCCCGCTCAGCTAATAACGCAAAATAGACGATGCGAGGGAAAAGACCCGTGTCTAGTCACTCTAGTGATGAAGAGTCAGACTGGGACTGGCCACTGCCGAAACGAGTGAAACAACAAGGCCCTGCGGGATCTCAATCCACATCGACCACTCCCAGCGCCACAGGGTTGCGAAAAACCAGCCTTGGGACAACCCTAAATGATACCTCTCCACCAGGTTCCAGACACGTCTTGGAGCCCAGCGCCAATTCTGGACAGGTCAAAGTCGTGGACTCAATACCATCGATTACTCGTGCCAGAAGCGATGGGAATCGCCCAACGTACGACTCCAAAACCGCCAACATCTCCCAAGAGATTGCAATTCGGCAAGAAGGTCCAGAATCGCCAAGTCCTATGAACCGGATTAACGCATCATCAACTCCGATTCACCATTCAGTAACAGTTCCCGTCCCAGCAGCCGATATGGCCGCGAAGGAACGGACGACCATACGGGCAGGTCGACGGAGATCATCCCACAAGAGCGGTACTGAGGTAGGCTCCCTCTTCTACTCGTTGTTATCAACAGCTAATACTGGCAGCCCGCGGTGTTGTCAGAGAAACGCAGTGCCATCTTTGAACTCGGTCAAGAAATCCATTACCAGGGTCAAAGATTCTCCGAAGTAATTGAACAGAAAATCCAACACTTACAGCACTCCAGGGCTCAGAGCAGCTGGGCGGGCTTGGAGACCATGCAAGACTCTATGGAGCAAGCCATGGCAACTTTGAAGAGAGTTGACATGGACCATGTGAACAATGCCAAAGCACAAGTCGAGGCCGGAGCCCAGGTCAACACCCACAAAAACCATATGGAAACGAGTGAGAGGCTACTGGAATCTTGGAAAGACATCACTGGTTCGGACAAGTCTACCCCTGCATGGGCTTTGGAAGCGATCCAAGCGGGGACTCGCCAGCTAGTTGAGTTGAAAGCCAGGCATGAGACTGCCCTTCGTGAACATCTCGAAGCGGCCGAGGCTTTCAAACAATCCCAGCGAAAATTGGATCAGGCTAGAGCAACTGTCGACAACCTGACCCAGAAAGTGGATGATTTGGAGTGCCGTAAGACCGCATGGGAAGAATCGTGTCATCAGGCTCGTGCGCTCGCGGTCTTGAGCCAGCTTGGGCTGGAGGGTATTGGCCACCTGATGGAGAAGCATCCAGAGATTATCGAAGAGGCTAAGGCGTCAATGAAGGCTAACGGGATTTAAGGACAGCGTGAAAAGATACCGTTTCTAGATTTAGTTGATTTTGTACTTTAGCATGTATATGTATAGAGGAGAGATTATCAAGAAAAGCTCCCGGTACATTACCTTTGATTAGAATTATTCAGTTCAATGTATAGCGATCCAAGCTGAGAAGTCTGAGTAAGATGGGTTGCGGTATTGTTTGGAATATAGACTAGGAGCTTTATGGGGCGGATGCTGATCACCAACCCTCATCACGTTAAGGAGAACAGCCAGCTAACTAACTAACTGAATGAACAATCTTGATATGCAGAGTCGTGTATCTGAAGCAAAATACGGTAAGTAAAAGTAAGTATGATATTAGTAAGTTATCGATGCAGGGTATGCGGCTTCTCGGCCATAAGGGGAATTGATGGTTTTGGGTGTCACCAAAATCATGAACTCGTTAGTTGAAATACATTGAAGAATAGGCCGTGACATTAGGACCAGATAAAACTTCAGTAAATACGACAAACTCTTTAGCACCTCAGACTCACGTCCAAGCCTAGAGATGCGATAATACATTTGGTTTCCTGATATTCAATACCAAAATATGGTGCATGGCTACTATCACTGAAGCAAAATCTTGGTAGTGGCTTAACCAATTACGACTAACGTTACTCCGTAGTCGTCTAAGAAGACGAGTGTGTGGAGATAAGACAGTTAGTTAAGACGACTAGTTAGACGCCACAGGAACAAGGGAAATTACGAGATGCGGAGGCAAGGGCTAGACTCTTATGCTAGGGGTAAGCATAATCAGCTGAGCAAGGAGAAAAGATGGCTGAATTAGCTCTGTACAAGGGGAACGGCAGACCCGAGCTGGAGGCCGACGGGAATCGGTGCGTGGGAGTGAATGTGTTGGTGATCAAGAAAACTTCTCACGACCAACGCCCAAGAAAGCCACACAGATTCTTTCAACTTGATGCCACCTCGTATACACGCCTTTGCAGCATATGGAAATTTCAATATATGAATATTTCCTCCTAGCAGCCATCATCTCAGATCCCCTCTGGCCAAACCCAAGGCCAACCAGCCTAGAACTGACTGGTTTGCCATCATCTCAACTACCGACTCGTATCCTCGCCCCACGCACGAGGACCAGCAACATGGGGAAAATCAACAATATCGGTCAGAGAGTCCATACCAAGAGACCGTTTAAGATGTCGGTAAACAGACCAACGAAGCGGGGCGTGGCGGCAAACTCATGAATAGTGCTTTGAATGTGTGTGTCCGAGTTCCGAACTATCAGGTACAGTACGTATACGGTAGTTAGGCTTGGCGATTCAAGCTTCAAACGGCTGCGCCACAAGGGTTCAAGTTAGTGATTGTACTAACGGTAGTTACTGTACGTACCGTCGCCGGGCGAGAAGCGTTTTAACGGTTTCTCCACTGCGAGGAGCCGCAGGAAAATGTCACTCAATCTCCGACAAGTCAGGGTCTATTCCACACGCCGACTAACTTATCAGATAACTAGCTGTCAGTCCCCGTGATGCGATGTCACTGGACTCTCCCCAAAACCACCCTGAGCGTAACTTATGACTGTGGCGCTGGGCTAAGCCAGGTCCCAGCTCGCCCATTGCCACCAAAGTCGTGAGCCACTCGAAACGTCCGGGCGCCTCAACTCAGGGGGGAAGGTCTAGACTTTAGACTATCAAGCCTTTTGTTCTAACAAAGATAGATTCAGCTGTGAGCATATTCCTAGAACAGCATGCGCAGTGCGGTGAGGCTTCTGCTGAGGCTGGCTGGCTTACAGCTTTTGCAACCCAGACGGTCCAGATCTCGGATTCTCCTCGATAGTTGGTTTTAAGAATACTGCGCTATCGAAAGCCATTGCACTATTGGAGGCGAGATGAAGTTTTGCACGATATCTCATGTTCCGTGTACAGGCTCGTTAGGTTAGTATAGCAGGTTGTCTTCTATATAACCACGCGGTTGTCCTTCGTCGTCATCAACCCTCAGGCAGCAAGCTTCTCTTCAACCGGGTTACAAGACACTCGAGAAACTCTCTCGTTGGTCTTTTGCCGCGTTGCCGTTCATTCCCTCTTTTCCCTTTTTCCCTCAAAACACTCTCTTTCAAAATGTTATTCAAATCCTTTGCACTCAGCCTTGTCCTGGCTCTTGGCTCAGTCGCCGCCGCCGCTGACTCTCTCGTCAACGGGGACAGTGGCCGTCTTGTCGAGAGAACCACCTCGACCAGCACATGTGGCTCGCAGGCCTACCTCAGCAAAGGCAACTGTGTGTGTCTCATCAGTGACCAGGACTACGACAAGAACACAAAGACATGTTCTTGCCCGTCTGGCAAGAAGCTCAGCGGATACAGCTGTGTGACCGACTGCGGCAACGACGCATCTTGGTCAGGCTGGTACAGCAAGTGTGTTTGCGATATCGGCGATCAAGACTACGATAAGAACACCAAGACGTGCTCCTGTCCTACCGGCCAGAAGCTCAGCGGATCTTCGTGCGTCACAGACTGCGGCAAGGATGCCACCTGGTCCAAGTGGTACAGCAAATGTTTCTGCAACATCAACGATCAAGACTACGACAAGAGCACCAAGACATGCAGTTGCCCGTCTGGAAAGAAGCTCAGCGGAACCTCATGCGTCAACGATTGCGGCAATGCAGCCACTTGGTCAAGCTCGAAGAGCAAGTGTGTCTGCAACATCGACTCTCAGATCTACACCTCGGGAGACAAGTCCTGCAAGTGTCCAACAGATTTCAAGCTTGACGGCGGCAAGTGTGTCAACGACTGCGGTTCTAACGCTTCCTGGAAGACCAACAAGTGCGTTTGCAACATCGAGACCCAAGACTACATCACAGCAACCAAGACATGCAAATGCTCTGACGGCAAGAAGCTGGTTCAGAACGCCTGCGTGACCGACTGTGGAAACGAGGCCTCTTGGAAGACCAATAAGTGTGTCTGCGATATCGAATCCAAGGTCTACACAGAGAGCAGCAAGTCATGCGGTTGCAAGGCGGGCGAGAAGCTGGTTCAGAACACTTGCGTACCCGACTGCGGCAACGATGCCTCTTGGAAGACGGACAAGTGCGTCTGCGACGTCGAGTCCAAGGTCTTCACGGAAAGCAACAAGTCCTGCGCTTGCAAGGGCGGCGAGAAGTTCGACAGCAGCAAGAACAAGTGCGTCACCGACTGCGGCGACGATGCCTCCTGGGAAACCGACAAGTGCGTCTGCACCAAGACCGGCCAGGACTACGACGAGAGCAGCAAGACCTGCGATTGCCCCAGTGGCAAGAAGTGGGAGACTGATAAGTGTGTCGCCAAGTGTCCCGCTGATGCCGACTTTGTCAAGGGGCCCCCTGAGAGCTGCAGCTGTCAGAAGGACGGCCAGACTTACGACAAGGACCTCAATGTCTGCGCTTGCGAGAAGTCCCAGGAGCTCAACGACGCCAAGACTAAGTGCGTTGACAAGTGCCCGGCTGATGCCGACTTTGTCGAGGGCCAGGGCGGACAAGACGATGCCTGCTCTTGCAAGAAGACGGGCCAGAACTACAACAAGGACAGCAAGAAGTGCGAGTGTGATGAGGGCAAGGAGTTCAGTGAGACAGAAAACAAGTGTGTCAACTTCTGCCCCGACGATGCCGACTTTGTCAAGGGCCAGCAGGACACTGCGGACACCTGCAGCTGCTTGAAGGAGGGCCAGACCTACAACACCGAGTCCAAGAAGTGCGAGTGCGACGAAGGCCAGGAGTTCAAGCTCGAGAAGAACAAGTGCGTCGACATTTGCCCCGAGAACTCGAGCTACAAGAAGTCCGGCGATGGCCACGTCTGTGAGTGCACCACCGAAGGCCAAGAGTTCAACCTGGAGCAGAACAAGTGTGTCGATATCTGCCCCGAGGGATCAAGCTGGGAGAAGGACGGCGATAGCTACAAGTGCAACTGCGCGAACGAGGGTGAAGTCTGGGACAAGGACGAAAACACTTGCTCGTGCACAGACGGCCAGCACCTGGACAAGGCGGCCAACAAGTGTGTTGATTCTTGCCCTAAGAACTCGGAGTGGATGAAGACCGCGGACGGTTACACCTGCGACTGCACCCGACAGGGCGAGAGCTACGACGAGGACTCCAAGGTCTGCGCCTGTGCCGAGGGCAAGAAGTTTATGGACGACAAGAACAAGTGCGACGACATCTGCCCTGCCCACTCCAGCTACACTAAGACCCTTGACGGACACACTTGTGACTGCACCAGAGAGGGAGAATCCTACGACGATGATGCCAACGCCTGTGCTTGTTCCGAGGGCAAAGATTTCAGCGATGATAAGAACAAATGTGTCGATGTCTGCCCCGCCCACTCCAGCTACACCAAGACCCTTGACGGACACACTTGTGACTGCACCAGGGAGGGTGAGAGCTATGATGAGGACTCCAAGACTTGCGGTTGTGCCGAGGGCAAAGATTTCAGCGAAGATAAGAACAAGTGTGTGGATGTCTGTCCCGCTCACTCAACTTACACAAAGACCCTTGACGGACATAGCTGCGATTGCACCAGAGAGGGCGAGACTTATGACGAGAGCTCCAAGACCTGCGGTTGTGCCGAAGGCAAGCAGTTCAGCGATGATAAGAACAAGTGTGTGGATGTTTGTCCCGCCTACTCAACCTACAAGACAACGCTTGGCGGTCATACCTGTGACTGCACCAGGGAGGGTGAGACGTATGATTCCGACTCCAAGACTTGCGGCTGTGGCGAGGGCAAAGAGTTCAAGGACGACAAGAATAAGTGCGTGGACGTCTGCCCTGAATTCTCCTCCTACACAAAGACATCGGATGGCTTCACATGCCAGTGCGCAAAGGAGGGACAAGAGTACAGCAAGGACAAGAACTCTTGCGACTGTCCCCAGAACAAGAAGCTCGACGGCAACAAGTGCGTCCTGGACTGCGGCACCGCTGCCACCCTCAAGAACGGCGAGTGCAAGTGCAACAAGCCCACGATGAAGTTCGACTCTACCAAGCTCACCTGCAGCTGCGAAGAAGGCTGGAAGTGGGGTGGCCGATGCTGCGTTCACGACTGCGGCAGCCAGGCCTCGTGGAGCGACCGGAAGAAGGCCTGCGTCTGCTCCAAGAGCAGCCAGGTCTACACCAAGGAGACCAAGACCTGCGCCTGTCCATCGCCCCTGATCTGGTCCGACAACTGCTGCCACGCCGACTGCGGAGAGGACGCGTACTGGGACAAGAGGGCCAAGGTCTGCGTCTGCGACAAGCGCGGCCAGGTCTTCAACACCGAGCACAAGACCTGCGCCTGTCCCGCCGGGAAGGTCTGGAGCGGTTCCCAGTGCCAGACCGACTGCGGCAACGACGCCTCCTGGTACCAGCGCGAGAGGACGTGCATCTGCAACAAGCGAGGCCAGACCTTTACCCCCTCGACCAAGACCTGTGCTTGCGACGCGGGCGAGTTCTGGAACGGCTCCAAGTGCCAGGTTGACTGCGGCAACAACGCTTCGTGGGACGGCCGGAAGCAGGCTTGTATCTGCAACAAGCTTGGCCAGAGGTTTGAGAAGTCGTCCAAGACCTGTTCCTGTCCGACCGGGGAGTCTTGGAACTCGACCAAGCGCAAGTGTGTGAAGAGCACCATCTATGCTGTTCCATACTGATCTCTGAACTACGAGACTCTTCTGGATGCCCGTTTTCGTATCAGTCGATAACTACTTGTCTCATATTTAGTTGGTGGAATATTTTTCTTGTAATTTAATTTTTCCGTAATAATCTACTGTTGCGCTTGATTAGTTAATAGCATGAACTGAAACAAATAATTAGCAGTGCTTCTTCTTTGATATCATGACCATGTACATGTTCACTGGGGAGCGACAGTATAGTTTCAAGTCCCATGACACGACCACTACAGTTTACCTAGGATCCGGCTAGGATTTACTAGATGGGGTTGATATCAAGAGGTATCGACTTATTACAATCGTCTTGTTTGATAAAGCACTTTCCTTGCTCATGTGTTATAGCCTAGTGAGACGGAAATCCGATAGCTAGTTATAAATCTTCAACTTTACCGAGAGACGCTTCTACTTGGACTATGTAAGTGAATTGTTTGACTATGATACTTGAATTATTGTCCATGAGGTCTCAAACTTTCGAAACCTTTTCTATAGATCTGTCAGAAAATGTTGCACGTCTTCACCTCGAGCTATCATGTGGGTGACGAAAAAGACAATTCACTTCCTTGAGACTCCTCCATATTTCAAGCTGGGATGTATATATCATTGAGAACGTTTTAGTCTTCCTGTTAGCATATCTCCTATCTAACAGCCTACACATTCCTTTTGGATAAAGAAGACGAGAGATTGTCAACCTTCCACTCGAGGTTTGTGAGCCTCGACCTCGTATAGGACTACGAGCTGACGGGCCATCATCGCGGCCGCCAAGACGCGAACGAGACGACGCTTGGAGGATACAAGAGGCTCATGAGATGGCACATCAGCCACAGCAGCACAGACACAGCATCCCAAGTTAACTTCCAGCCAAGATGAAATCCACTCCGAATATCCTACTCATCGTCATCTCTGCCGGAGCTTTGGCCCGGCCTAGTCTCTGTCGAGAGAGATGACGTACAGACTGTCCATCTCATGTTCCACGGCGGCCCTGCATCTTACGACATGACATTCCCAGCCGATAGAGGAACCCGCCAGACGAGTAACTATATCCCTGCCAGTCATGTAAACCCATCTTACCGTATACTGACCCCAGGAGTAGCGCACAGGCAGCGACATCAATGTCAACATCATCGACAATGCCATGTCTGGTGAGGGTACATCAAGATGAAGAAAGAGACTGGGAAATACAGGAACTCAGGAAGAACAGCGTTGACGTTTTAAGAGCACCGATTCAGCAATAGCTATATGGTCTGTTGCAACTCAGACTCATTCAGCTTCGGGAAGCCGAGTTATAACCTCACCGAAACACTCTAGTAGTCCGAATATGTCATCCAATCGTATCAGTTGACCAGGGTTTGGTAATACTATCCTGTAGCCTAATATACATGTTTTCAATCCATCGTGAATCGTATCTTTTCCCCAGAACTCCTCCCATCTAGTTCATTGATGGTGTAAAATCTTCGTAAGCCCAAACCAGAAAAAAAGGATCAAAAGTTGCAATCTTGGCTTAGAGAAGAAGAGAATTTGATAAACACAAACGTGGAAACAGATCTGTCGGTCGTTTGATCGCCATCATTTATCGGTGGCGGCGGCGGCGAGGTGAATGCGAGTCGTAATGCCCAACGCCCTTCACAGCCTGTGTTGAGGCAAGGTCGACACCCTCACGCATGAGCGTCTGTCTCGTGCTTCCGGGATGTTTCTGACCCATAAAGCCGTCCACCAGGGCAGCACCCAGAGCGGCAGTGGCCACCTTGGCGCCCTTGGATCCCAGCCAGGGGCTTGGGTCGCCGCGTGACCTCATTGCGGCCTGGGCACCGGCAGTGAAGGCATTTCGAGCACCAGCCTGAACCATAGGGTTGGACCAAATGTTGCGCATCTTGGCGGTTGCAGCGGGCATTGAGTTGTGACGGGCAGCAGCAGCCCGAATCTTCTGGCTGGTAGGGGGCCGACCGCGGGATGGGGTCCGGCCAGAAGCTGGGCCACGACGGCTGGGAGATGAACCACGCCGACCGGGTGACGGGCCACGCCGACCAGGTGATGGGCCACGCCGACCGCGGGATGGAGATCGTGCAGGCCGCCCACGACGCTCTCCTCCCTGGGAACGTGGGCGCCGTCGGCCGGCAGCCGCAGCAGCCCCAGCGGCCCCAGCTCCTGCTGCGTAGTAGCCATCGTTATCATCGTCCGACGAGTCTGTGTGACGCGAAGGACCTCCTCGTGGCCGTGACTTGGACTTAGAAGGAGGCATCGAGTTCCGAGAACGGCGTGGCGAGTCTGGTTCCGGGGCCCATGTCTTGGGTCTGCGTTCTCGGAATTCATCCTGATATTGTTGAGCAGGAGATGGACCGCGAGCACGAGGGTCTCGATCGTGAGGTTCTGGCCCATGAGGTCCTCCCTGACCACGATCAGATCGCGCATCTCTATCAAGGCGTTGGCCACGTTTCATTCGGGTGACATGCCCCTCCTGCACGGGGTGACGCTCTCTCGGCGGGCGGTAGTCTCGCTCGCGATCAGATCGTTCAGGTCGTTCAGGTCGTTCAGATCGAGGTTCTCTATCAAGAGGGAGTTCCCGCTCGGGGCGAACAGAGCGTGCCTTACGGCGAGGTGAATCTGGTGGAGGGCCAAAAGGAGGAGGACTGAGATCCCGCCTCCGAGGGCGATCGGGTCCCTCACTGCGCCCACGACGCTGCTCTGGTTCTCGCTTGCGTGGACGATGTTGAGGCTCGGGCCGCCGGGCGTTCATGGGCTCATCGGGATAGCCATTGAAGCCGGGACTTGGCTGTCGACGGCGCCTCTCCGACTTGTGGCGCCGGGGTGGTGATCGGGGCGGCGAGGGGTAACGGCCCCGAGGTGGAGGCGGCTCAAAGTCATCGTAAGGGTCGTAAGAATCGGCAGGCCCGCGGGCTATGAAGTCATCATCAAAGCGAGATGGACGGGCCTGTTGTCTCGGGGGACGGTAAGAGGCCATAGATGAAGCAGCCGTGAACTTCTGAGACCTTAGGGGAGAATAACTTGTAGATATAGGATGGAGAAGTAGGTAGGCAGGGATGGGATGTCTTGTTGGATAAAAGGAATAGAGAGTTGCTGTTGTTGAAAGAGGAGAAAGGACCCTTAGGTAGGATTGGGAACCCAAGAGAAGACTAGTGAGACTAGTTTGACGAGAATGGACAGATCAACGGTGGGGAGGAGAGGAGAGAAAGAGATGTTGGGGAGAATCCGCCTTTCCTTTATGTCAAGAAACAAACGACAAGCAAGGGTCGGTTTTACACAAAGGGCATAACGTTGACAAGGCGGTAAGAAAAAGACCAAGTTCTGAGAGTGAGGGATCATCAGAAGAACCTCCTAGGCTCGATTTAGTCTTAGACCTCAATCGGTTGACGTTAGTTATGACTTGAGCGCGAGGACGCCTTGAAACAGACAGCGCGCGGAGAGTCCCGTCTAGCCCGTCCCCAAAACACCGGGTGGCGGGCCCAGGGCTGTGCACGCGGGAGCATCATTGAATAGTTAGGCCTGAGTCGACGCAATTAATTATGCAGAGGTGGGAGGGCAGACATTCTAGATTCGCTGGATGGAGAGGAGCCAGGCTCACGTATGGCGTAGAGCTGCAGCGCAGAGAAAGAGAGGCAGCCTTTCAGCCTACCAGCCAGCAGTAGCACCACCACTAACTATGGATCTCACAGAAGGAACGAGCCAAAGAGCAAAGAGGGCTATGCAGGGTCCATGTGCTGACGTCATGTTAACGCTATCGCATGGCTGACTGACGTCAGATCCACAAAGCTCTACTAGTACGTACTGGCTGTCACTTCGATGGGGACCTTCGATGGGACCATGAGGGCAATCCCCCTCCACGCGAAGATCGACCGGGCTTGCTCGGCGATGGCCCCGTTCCACGGCACCTCAGGCGAATGCCAGATGGAAACGTGTGCTTTGCTCGTCAGCTAACGTTAGGGGGGTGATTGTACTCCGTATTGGGCAACTGACGATGGGAAGCATCATGACGATGGTGGGTCGACTTTTTTGCACGACGCCTGAGCGAGTATGAAGACACCAGCCAGCGGATCGGAAGAGAGCAGGGTAGGATCACTGGTAGAGCCGACATCATCATAAACCCTATTGATATTGATGTGACTTCATCAGATGACGTTGGCATAAGAGACTCTGTATTGAGCCAGGTTTGGACATTCTCTCACGTTTGCTTACACGTTCTGTTGGGATGAAGCTCTGGATTCTTCTAACTAGAGCATTGTTTGTGAAGCCATGCTCGTGAGCACGCATCACAAGAAACAATGTCCCGCAAACAGAATAACTTATATGGCCAATATCTAATATAACAAACAGTTCCTACTGAGACAAACACTGTTGGGAACTAACTAGTTGATTTGATGGACCAGGGTTGCATGTTGGTTTTCGGAGGTTTTGTCATGGGGCCATCCTTGGCCGCGAATCCTGCTGACTTGATCACTTTTAAGCTCACACATCTTAACCCCAGCCGCGGCAGGATTTCTCGCCGTATCCGTGACCGAAGGGGAACATGGCGCAGAGACCAGGTTTGATAACGTGAGTAATTGTGCAACCGCGCGGCCTTGTCGGCATCCGTCCTTGCTGGCGCCCTGTCCTACCGCTCGTCGCCAATCAAGACACCTCTAGCATTGGACGACGCCGGGAGTCCAAAAGCCCCGTTAGCAATAGCCGACGGGGCACAGATCTAATGAGCGGTGAGAATCGTCGGCTAGGCCCGCTGCCGTGCCGGACCTGTGGGATAAACAGAGCAAGAGGGATAAGAAAACTTGGAACCGAATCGAGTTTGCTTCGATCGGTAGCGG
>JADDON010000666.1:0-18155 GCA_017140175.1 Fusarium staphyleae | reverse complement strand
GTTTGGACGAGAACACCTTACTAGTCAAGCACTGATTGGGTTGATTTCTTGGGTTGGACTGGCGATGGCTTTCCCCATTCGTCCTTTGCTCTCGCACCTTCCGCCGCGTGATTTGTGAACGAGACAATCCAACTGGATGGACGGGGGAGGGAAAGAACGAACCACCCGCGGCGCGTTCCCCCCTTTCCCTCCCTTTCCCACCTGCGCCGGGCTCGAGTCGCCCCTCCCCACATGGAATCTACCCACAATGAATCGTTGAATCGTTGGCCGTAGTGTCCTCCCCGTAGCTAGTCACTCCTTCCGTCCACTGACTTGACTTTTGTGTGTGTGCGCGCGCCTCTCCCCCTCATTTCCCTCGAGCGAAAATTTTTACAAGTTCAAAAAAATCCAATCTCTATTTGGGAAAACAAAGAGCCGAACGGAACATCTGAGGGGAAAATACCTACCGTTAGTTCTCTTCTCATCCTTTATATATCCTTTCTCCAACAACAGTTTCAAATATCCACCGTTGGGATATATTTCTATTTTTACTCTATTTCTACCCATCAAGCTCCCTCCGAAGCCAAAAAGGTATGTGTAAAGAAAGACAAAGCGCAGGTTTGCTGCTGTATTGCGTTTTGCCGTTGCTGTGTTGCTGCCCCTCCTTCGCTTCCTCCCAGTCTGCATGCGCGACGACCTTTGGATATCACCTCGGCTTGTCGCAACATCGATTTTGAATTCTCTTCGACTCCCGAAATATCTTTCATTTGCGACCTCGAGCGTGCCATTGCCGCAATTCGATCCTGGCGACTCTTTCCCGCTCTCAACCGGAAAAAAATCACGCATCCCGAGCTTCACATGATGGTCCACCCACAACGGCTCCGGCTTGAACCTCCGTGTGCGACCCGAGTCTCCGGTGCAATATGCGTTTGCTCAATGGCTTTCGTTTGTGCATGCCGTTTTGCATCGCGATTGAGCGCCGTTGTGGTCAAGTCAGATCATGAGTTGCCCCTCTGCTGAAGCTTCGATGCGGGGTTCCAAGATTCCGCATTGATTATCTGCGACCAACTTCAAGACACCGTCGACGAAATTCGGAGTAGAACACCAGCGTCGCACTCCTAAACGAATCTTTTCAAAATCTTCGGCCCCGAATTATACCATACTCGATCATCGTCTTGATCGGAATGCGCGCTGTGTCCCGATATTTTTTCGTGGACCTCGAGCTCCACGAGTGTCATCACCTCGACGCCATAGGCTCACTACTGAGCTTCGATTGTATACCTCCCAAAAATGATAAGCCTTGGCTTTCGGTCAGCACAAGAAAGCGATGTTTCAAATCTCCAGGACTTCATGGACCATCGACTCGTCGGCTAAAAGCGCATCGTGCCTTGTTACCTATTCTACCGGACGACTACGGGACGAATCGGAGAGGGACAAGTGACAAAGCAGCAACTAATATCGCGATACTTAAATTGTACGCAATCATACTGACCTAATTGATTCCAGACACATCTTCATCATGTCTTCTCTCTCTCGACGTGCTTGCTACAAGTGTGGCAATGTTGGCCACTACGCTGAGGTCTGCTCCTCCGCGGAGCGCCTCTGCTACAACTGCAAGCAGCCTGGTATGCATCATTTCCCTAACCTCAGCGGTCAAAGTTGATATCTAACCCTCACTAGGTCACGAGTCCAACGGCTGCCCTCTTCCCCGTACCACCGAGGCTAAGCAGTGCTACCACTGCCAGGGCCTTGGCCACGTCCAAGCCGACTGTCCTACGCTTCGCCTGAGCGGCACCGGCACCAGTGGTCGCTGTTACAACTGCGGCCAGCCCGGTCATCTTGCTGTATGCGTCTCTCTTGACCTCTTGTGATGAGCATTTGAACTAAGACAACATTACAGCGCGCCTGCCCTAACCCTGTTGGCCCTGCTATCGGCCGAGGTGCTCCCATGGGCCGTGGCGGCTTCGTCGGCGGCTACGGTCGAGGCGGTTTCGTTGGTGGCCCTCGTCCTGCTACTTGCTACAAGTGCGGTGGTCCCAACCACTTTGCCCGCGATTGCCAAGCTCAGGCCATGAAGTGCTACGCTTGCGGCAAGCTCGGCCACATCTCTCGGGACTGCACTGCTCCTAACGGCGGTCCTCTCAACACTGCCGGCAAGACCTGCTACCAGTGCGGTGAGGCAGGCCACATCTCCCGGGACTGCCCTCAGAAGAACGCCCCTGGGGTTGGCGAGATCCCTCCCGAGGTTGACCTGGGTAACGTCCCTGCTCCTCCCGTCGCTTCTATTGCCCCCGTGGCTTAGAGCACCTATTAGGAGTCACTGTTGGGCCTTGTCTTGAACGACATCTGGCCCAGCAACGGCCACTCAGACCTTGACCTTCGCTTAAGGTGTTGCTTTGAGATGGCCTTGAGATGTGTTTTTTTACCCGTTCTTCTTTTTGATGTCCGACACGTGAACATATTTCTTCCTCCACACTTACACTCGTATTATTTCTTTGTTCCGGTTCTTGTTTATTTTGTTCTGAAGCATGCAACGGCCAGCGTTGCTCATACACGCTTGGCTTTGCACGAAATTTTCGGTCCGTCTAAACTTACCTCGAACCTCTTTCTACTTTCACCTGGTGCCCCGAGAGCTATCCCCAGATGAGAGTTGCTACGTGACGATGGCACCCAGCCATTGTCCACAGATCTACTCTCGATGAGGGAAGCACATGGGGCAATAGGAAAAGACATCTACCAAGTATTTCCTTTTTCCATCTTTTACCTAGACTTGTTTGCATGTATCCTTGGTTACTAGGAGGTCTGTGGGCGGTTCTCTCCGCATCCGGCACCTTTCCTCAGACTGAACTTTGGATCATCACCCAAGGACTACTACTACGATTTGAACGACAGACGCTGTCACGTGGCTCTTAACGACTTTCAAAAATTCTACGGCACCCTGCGAAGGATATACCCCGCGGAGGCGATGTGGTGGTTGTTGAGCTTGGAAAAGAAAAAGCGCAGAGACTCAGGCGATCTGACCAGAGAAGAAGCCCCCGCCTTGTGAGCGGGGAGGTCAGGCCTCGGGAGAGCTTGTGTTGCTGCTAGGCGGCAAACAGAATCAGTGGACGCGTGCGTGAGAGTGGTGGGCTGAAGGCCAGATTGATCGACGACAAGATCGGGGGACAGGATGTCGTTTCTTGTGGACAACAGGTCTCTGATGCTATTGTGCGTTGGAGAACCTGCTTGATGCGGAGGAAACACGTCCTGCAGAACGGCAGACAGACAGACAGACAGACAAGCAGGCGTCAGAGAGTTCATGGAGTGAGAAGAAGTGATACCGGGATCCTCGAGAGCGTGGATGCCTTCCCCGGACCTCTCGTCTCTAGATGCTGTCTGTTGTGGTTGTGGTGGTGGTTGGTCGTGGGGTGTGTTGATGGATGAGAAGGGAGGCTGAAGTGTGTGGCTGCAGACAGACGCGGAGGGATGCAATGGGCAGAGCTGTAAATGATTTGATACACAAGCATAAACCTCCCCCGAAATGAAGCGAAGTGGCATCAGCGAGTGTGAGCAGAGTTAAGGCGAGGCTGACGTGGATATTGTACGGTTGTAGGAGTATTGCGAGTGCTGTCTCTGGAAGATGGCCTACCAGGGTAAGAAAAGAAGGAAGATAATGCGTTGGGATATGAACTAATCAGCCTAGGGGTATTGCTCTGCACAGCAACTTCGGCTCTGCGTGTCCGTCACGGGCTTCAATGCAGCCATAACTCATTTGTGTTGGTGCTGTATTAACTCTTGTATTAGAACGACTTTTCCTAACGTTGTACCCAGAACTGACCCGACCGTATAGCATTGGTGTGGACTACACCAGCTAACTAACTAGAGGTGGACATCTTCGGCGTTGCGGAATGCGTTGTAGTATCAGGCGTCGCATAGCATCTACTATCCTTGGTAAGTCAATATGAACCCCAAGACGTTCTGGCAAGGTGCAGAGTATCAAGGAAACTGTGATGTTCTGTATCTAGAATTGGTCTAGACGATGTCGCCTGAGCAGCACATGCCGCAATGCATACAATAAGACTACTCCATAGCAGAGTGCCAATTAGGCAGCATATCGTTTGGCCTACGCTACATATGCTTTTGACATATCAACATTTGTATACCGTAGAGTGACAAAGAATATAGCCAGAAGAGTATTGACGCATGAAAAATCCCCGCGGTAGCAGTTGTTTCAGGTGGAGATGCACGTTTTATTACCTTAGCGCTTAATTACTGTCAGGATTACGGGTTTGCGGAGGGACCGCTTCTTACACCACTCTTTTGTTGGTGACAAAGGCGAGTATATATTGTCAGCATCATCGTCCATGACATAAAAGAGAGTTACCAGCCTGTCTCTGGAGAAGACATCTTGCTCTGTCGGCGGTGTCAGTATTGATACAGCAGCAAGGGGCTGTTGACATCTGAACTGTACAAGTGATTCGCGTGTGTTAGTGATGACAGGATCAAGTCGAGTTGATGCCCCTATCATCCAAGCTCTACTTCAAACAACAGACGGTCGGGAACACAAAGAATGGATAGCTCAAAATGACCACTTGCTACTTAGATATAAATACATATTAGGACAATGAAGCGTTCCCATATCCTTTAGACACCACTATGCTTCTCCTCATGAGACGCTTCACCCTCATTACCAAACTTGGCACCAGGGGCAGACACGCTCTGTCGATGCTCCCAAGTCTCTGTTGGCTTCCACTGCTTCGACTTGCTGGCCACGCTCACCTCATCGTACAGCTGGTCAACCTCTTCAAGAGATAGGCCCTTGGTCTCATAGATGAAGAAGTAGACAAAAGCAATGCAGAGGAAGCAGCATGCAAACCAGATAAAGAAGATCTTTGACTGGAGGTTGGCATATCCATCTCCGTAGTTGACGAGATAAGGGGTCGAGTAGGCAATAGCCCAGTTGAAGAGCCAGTTCGTGGCCGTTGTCATACTGAGTGACTTGGCGCGAGTCTTGAGAGGAAAGATCTCGCCAGTCACGACCCACGCAAGAGGGCCCCAGGTGGAGGCAAAGAAGAAGATGTAGATGCACACGAAAGAGACAGCAGCCTTTTGCCCAGCGAGATTCTTGGGGTAGATGTCACCGTTGTCTCGCTGACCCGTGGAGAATGTGCCCGCCATTGCGACGATAAACTGAGAGACACACATGCCAACGGCGCCCCAGAGAAGAAGGGGACGACGACCCCATTTGTCGATGGCGTACATTCCAGGGAGAGTGGAGGCGACGTTGATGGCCGATGTGATCATGGAGATGACAAATCCGCTCGAGATACCCGAGTTCTGGAAGTATTTGGTGCCGTAGTAGAACTATATATGTGTTAGCCATGAGATAAGACAGCTGCAGGACAGACAAGCTCACAATAAAGTTGATACCGGTAAGTTGCTGGAGAGCCTGAAGCGCCATGCCCGTAAACTGGCGCTTGAGAATTGGAGGCCTGAAGCAGTCGAGGTACGAGGCCTTGCCGAGGCTCTTCTCATACTCGTGGTTGATTCTCACTTCCTTCAGCTCGGCCACAACCGCGGGATGATCAGGACTGAGTCGACGAATCCTTCCCAGGGCCTTTGCGGCAGCGTCGTCACGTCCTCGCTTGATGAGGAAGCGAGGAGTCTCCGGGAGGATGAGCATGCCGAAGAATAGGACCAGGGAGTAGAGGAATTGCACCGCGATAGGGATGCGGTAAGAACCAGTGTCGTTGCGCTTCGAGGTAGCGTTATTGACGATAGCAGCGAGCAGGAGACCGATGGTGATGGCCCATTGATAGGCGCCAACAATGGCACCTCGGATCCATTTGGGAGCTGTCTCGGACTGGTAGAGGGGAACTGAACGGGGTTAGCTGAGAGATTCGAATTATAGGGATAGTAGGAACACAATCCAGCTATGAGTAGTGAAACATACCGATGGCGGAGATCTGACCGACACCAAAGCCAGCAAAGAAGCGGCCAGCCAGGAACAGAGGGATGCCGGTAGAAGCAGTCTGCAATACCACGCCGAGATTGAAGACCCAAGTCGCAATCATCAAGCCGGGGCGACGGCCGATGGAATCAGTCATGAAAGGCGACGACAAGGCGCCGAAGAAGGTGCCCGCCGACAGGATGGAAACGATGGCCGATTCCTCAGACGCCGAGACATTCAAGGAGCCGTCGGGGTCTTTGTAGCCTGTGCTGAAAGTGCGCTGCCAGTACGGCATGGCAAGGATACCGGAGATGGTGCCGGTGTCATATCTGAGGGAGGGAAGAGAGATTGGTCAGTCTCGGCGAGTGATGGGCAGGGAATCGACATACCCGTAGAGAACACCACCAAAGGCAACAAACATGCCGATGGCAATGGCTGGCCATGCCTTGCCTGCCTCTTCAGGCTTGGCCAGAGAGGCTCTGCGAAGAGTGTTCATGGCGAGGGCTTTGGTTCCCAGTGAGGAGGTATGTCGCAACAGTTGAGTAGCCGTTGGGCCGGTTGTCAGATCACCCCTGAGTTTGGAGGGGGATGCGCTTATGACTCTCGTCGAGAATGCTAGAAGTGTCGACGGCGTTTAGAGCTCAGTGAGAATCAGATGAGTCTGGGGTTGATGAACAAGGTTTGGGTGAGGACGAGGGAATGGCCCTCCCTTTTAAGCTCGTAGAGTTCACAGCAAGCTAGGACTAACGCTCTGTAGTGTAGCAAGAGACAATGCATTCATTGACGTCCATTGCGGGGAAGGGGAGACATCTGCCATTGCGAGGGAGCTAACTAGTCTAACGTTAGGTCGTTCGGCAGCTCCAGATCAACCTGCTACGCAATAGCTCTCTGCCCGGCCTGGCCGATTGCGGATGGGCCGCGGAGAGCCCAAAGGCAGAGAGGATTGGAGAAAGGGTAGTAGATGCGGAGCAGCCGCACCGTCTTCTCAAACCCATGATGCCCCGGACTAGTGGGGAGGAGAGCTTGGGGCCGATGGAATTGTGGGAGGGGATCGCCACCGATGACATTGTGGACTCGAGTCTCTGGGGAACGGAGCGGGGGGGATGGTGCTACGGGGAAGGCAAGGGCGTCTGTGGGGATGGGGCGATTGGTTCGCGGAGAGAGCCTTGAGATGCCTCTGTTGCTCGGAGATGGTGGGTTGGGAGAGAGTGGTGGTGCGTCCTTGTTTTGATTTCACGATCTTGACATGTTGGAACTAATCTGCGATGCACCACCACGCAGTGTAACTGCCAGGTCTATACCAGTCACTCGCATAAATATCACGGCTCAGCCGTGATACTGTACTGTACCTACACGTCGTCAACATGGAGGGAAGTACCGACTGCCGGGGCCAAGTGGGTCCTCCGGCCGGGCCAGGCCGGCTGGGCGATGGCGCCGTCGCCGAGACGCTGCATCTGGGCATTGCCGTTTTAGGCAAGTCTGCTTCTCCATCTCTCAACGGCACGCGACACAGGTTAAGTAACATACAGTGATTAACATGAGCACATGTTTACGTGCGTCGATGAGAAATGGATTCTGGTATCATCGGCCTCTTCCAAGAGAGAGTCCGGCACCAAAACCTCGAGAGAGAGAGATGGCGTTCGTTTCCACAACAAGCGCCCGCGAGGAGCAAACTACTGTTTCGGCCCTTTTGTGGCATGTCACTGGTCCTTGGTTCTTCGATCAAGCAAGCGCATGCTTTGTCGTTTTAGCTCCAAGCTGAGTGTTGGACCGTTTGGACAGTGAGTGGCATGTTAACTAACTAGTGTCCGTCCCCGTGCATGCTTCTTTCTAATGCTGCCCGGAGCAAGATGATGCGTCCTCGAGGAAGAAACCCTTGACTAACCACGGTGGCGGTAGTAACCTTAATCTTGATGATAAAGCCTTCCCGCTAGGAGTCGTCAACGTAGCATGCTCAGAGTAACTGTAGATGCAGTGGCAGTTGTCTCTGGAACGATCAACGGCAAAACGGTTGATCTACATGGTTCACTACGTTACTGCATAGCATACTCGATCGAGGAGGCTAGACTTCTTGGCGGGTAAAAGATAACTACTGTACAGTACAATATCATGCCCATCGTCGTCAGCGGCGACGTCTCATGACAGTGCAACACTCTTCTTCCCCGGGATCTCCATCCAAGCTTGTTACTAGTCGCAACCCCCCCTCTTCGATCGACTATCCAATGATTCATGGCCAACATCCAACCCCAAACTCAAAGCCCTCTCCAATTCAATTCTTCTCGGACCGACAGCTTCTTTCACCGTCTCGCTGAGCTGCTTCTCGCTTCCCATCTCAAGCAGCCCTTTATTAGCAATCTGGCGAAAATCTTGTTTCTTAGTCTAGATGCACGTTTATCCCAACTTCCCGTCTATCAGACATGACTAGACATTGTAAACACTTTATTTGATGCGTCCGGTGTAGGAACTGTCTAACGTTACAACCCTGAAATGAAGCCATTCGCTCTCTCCGCTCGGCCTCATTATGGGGCTGCCGTGGTTGAAGACTTGTCTAGACCGGTAAGAACGGCATCTAGACAGGGGGAGCATGATGA
This sequence comes from Fusarium staphyleae, assembly GCA_017140175.1. Classification (NCBI taxonomy): domain Eukaryota; kingdom Fungi; phylum Ascomycota; class Sordariomycetes; order Hypocreales; family Nectriaceae; genus Fusarium; species Fusarium staphyleae. Next base: position 9,656 of record JADDON010000666.1, on the reverse strand, counting down.
TCGACATTGATGGCTGACGTTTGGGATGCTTCCTACATTGGTGTTTGTTGAGATGTTGATTGTCAATGCGGAATCTTACTCCTTCAAAGATGCGTTGTTGTATCTGATCACGACAACTCGCGAACCCGCAAGCAGCAATAATACGGCGTCTTCGATGCTGAGTACAGCTTTGGTGTAATCTATTGTCGTCGCTCTACCTACGAAGACGTCTATGCGATGAACGAGGCTTCTGATGCACGGAAAGCCAGACAACGCTGGCCGAAGGTCTACGATGGGACTGCTTGCACGATAATCAACAGGGTATAACTGGAACCTTTCTTTGCCTGGTTCAAATCGCTGGAGCGAACAGTCCGTTGACCAAGTCGTTGAGAATACGCTTCAAGACTATATACATGACCCGTCTCTCATGGCCGCAGAGGTGCTGGCTGAGTTACTGCCTTGAGCAGCCGAGGAAGTTTGGGAACTCTCACCTTGATGCTATGAAGCCAAAGCGGGCGATGAGAACGAAACAGACGGTAACAAGAAAGACAACCGCTCATAAACTTACTGAAACGAGGTACTAGAATCACCAGGTTCTCTCTGTTCGCTCTTGGCACTGCACTCATCTTGGCTCGGTTGGTATCTGCTGCGAGGCTGAATGCCTTGTTCAAGGGCATGCTTGAGATTATATTTCTTCCCATGACTACAACTACTGTGTAACCTAGCGCCCGCCCAAGAAAACATTGGTATAACGCCTCCCCATGAGTTTTTGTAACTATCCCGACCCCAGACACTCCTCATAGCCAGCCCTTACTCCTGCTCAGCCTATGATAGCTGCTCACTTTAGCCGCCCCAAACTCCCTCGCCGTACTCAAGCCCTCCGTCGTCGGCCCCTTTCCGGTCCCGGCGTCGTCAAAGAAGTAGTGGTTGGCGCCCGGCGCATATGCCACCTTCCACGGCACGTTGAGATGCCTCTTCTCCGGGCCCCCTCCACAGCTCCCGTTGAGCCCGACGCTGGGGGGACTGTTCACAGCGAGGGAGAACATGTTCTGCGGCTCGGTGAAGTCGGTGACTAGGCCGGAGCGCATGACGAAGTAGCATATGCAGAAGAGGTTGATGGCGAAGACCAGCACGAGGACGACGTAAAAGATGTTTTGCCACGCGTTGGTGTGTCCGGAGGTGTACTCCTGGGTGCTGAGCGACGCGTTGAACGCCTGCAGCTTGCCCGGTCCGTCCTCGAAGAAGTTGTTCGGCGTGTCGTAGTCCCAGTAGTGGCGGAAGGGGGTGTCGATGGAGCTGATGGCGATGAGCGAGCTGGAGTAGACGGCGAGGGCCTCGGCCATGGATGGCAGAGACGAGGGCAGTTTGGGCTCGTGGAGGGCGAGTTGAGTGAGGATACGGGCATTGGAGGCGTTGTTGTTAACGGCGCCGCCGTTGAGGTCCATGGACAAGCGCCATTGATCCGCGAGCCACTAACAGCTTCGGTCAGTATCATGGACAACATCATGGCGAGAGGTTGATACATACCCTCCAGTCCAGAGAAGGCGGGGACCAGCCCTGATCGGGATCAAACGATCGCCGGTAGCTGTCCTCGTCCTCACCATCCTCGCAGTGAGCCTTCATGTTTGCACCCGCTGTGCCGGATATGCTGAAGTGGGTGGAACAGTTGGGAGAGACCCACGATCGCAGCTGGCAGAGGGTGTAGTTCTTGTTCGCGGCTGCCTTGCCGAGCATGTAGATGGCATCGGAGCCGGTGACGGTTGCGTTGGTGAGAAGGTTGAAGTCGTAGGGATACTGTGCCATGTTAGTCAAAGAGGTATCGGGGCTCAGTACGGTACGCATAACATACGAGTTGAAAGACGGGGGGTCTGCGCTTGTACTTGGGACCCCATTTGAAGATGTCGTCGACGTCGGTGCGATTGAGATAGACATCCTTTCCGCTCTTGCTAAAGGGCTGTGGCACTTCGCCCTCCCATCCCATCCAGCCCTTGACTTGGTCACCCATGTCTGTCTTGTTGACCTTTGCGTTGGGCCATTCAGTATAGACCAAAGGCGCGAGTTCGTCCTTGTCCATGTCGACACACAAGACGTTGACCGAGGGGGACACCACTCCTGCTCTGACGACGTATTCTCCGACGCCAGCCAGATCATCAGGCTGAAGAATGCCATTGTCCTGGAGGGTAGCGGCGCTGTAGACTCCTGGATGGGGCAGAGCCAGAGTGACGTTGTTGATGATCCTCCCCGACTCTTCGTAGTGCGCCGCCACATCGCCGTGCTCCGTCTCGATCCAGGTTGTGTACATGGTGGTGTTGTCGAAGAGGAGAGTCGTGCCGGTCGGCCGCTGGGATAACTTGTCGACAACGTCGGTCCCGTTGGTGTTCATGTTGGTCCACAGGGTCATGAAGTTGAGGAGGTTCCGGTACGACTGGCCAGAGAACTGTACATTCATGCAGGACTCTGCGGCGTGGATATCTTCGTCGGTGTTGAACAGCGAAGCACAGTCGTGTGAGACATACTGCGCGTTGGCGTATGAAGCGCGGACGTAGCCCGACAGTTCCCTGCTCTCCCAGCTCCCGTACTTGAGCTTGGGCGAAACCATTGCATCCGAAGCTGTAGTGTAAAAGGCCGCGGCGAAGGTTGCCGTCAGAGACAACATGCCCAGCAGGGTCATGGACGATGACGGGAGAGTCTCAAAGTGAGTGATGAGGGAGCCAGGCTGGATAACCCAGTTCCGCATCGTCATCTCGGCGAGGGTCATGCCTTTGGCTTTACGAATGAAGGCCCTCCGGGTGAGGACCTGGCCAAGACAAGAGACGAAGACCGTCACAAAGGACATCTCGATGGTCTTGGCGAGAAGCGCAGCAACTGTCGTGGCCGTCGAAGGCACAAGTCCGTGCTTCGAGGAGATGCCATGGCCCCATCGAGGTTGAACCAAGGCGACTACCAGCCAGATACCACTCATGGCAGTAGAGTAGAAAGACAAGACATAGATGGTGATGGAGAGCCAGCTTGTTCTGCGCTGGTGAATGTCTCGATTTGACGAGCAATGACTTGGAGGTTCAGCTGTATAACGTGAACTACATTGTCAGTCAACGAACGGTATTTCCAGTCAACGAAACAAGATGACTTGCCGAATTTTCTATAAAACGTATCGTCATCAAGGTCATCATCATCACCATCGTCAGAGACATCTCCTCTAGGGCTGAGTACTCCAGGGCTGCTCTTCGCTTTAGCTGGATCTGAGGACGCCGAGCCGGTCTCGCGCGCGTGGGCTGCGGGCATGTCCTTGAGGTTCGCGGCCTCCTTGGCCAGATGACCCTGGGAAGATGGTGCAGAAAGAGGCATTGACGGAGCCCAGATCTCAGAGAATGGCTCTGGAGTCCCCTGGGAATTCGTAGTGCGTGTGTCGTCAGGGCTGAAGGGCGCACTCGGAGGCTGGCCGGGTGAGACAACAGAAGGAGATGAAGGCCCGAGGAGATCATGAAAAGAGCGAGGTGTCTCTGGGGGGCTCGCCTTGCCACCGAGAGGAACGCGGGTGAGACTCTGGCGATGGTGAGACAGGCTTGGAGACGCGGCGGAAGCTGGTCTCATCTCAATGCCTAGACCGCTAGCACCGGATGCGTAAGACGAGGGGCCGTTATCGTCGAGATCGGCCATCTCGTGAGATCCGTCTGAAGGCATACGTTGATAGCCGCTATTGCTCCGGAAAAGGCTGATAGCTGCAGACGAAGGTGGTCTCCTCGAAGCTGGAGGAGGAGGAGAGAAAGAAGAGACGGGGTCCTGGAAGTCGTCCGGGAGGGCGAGGGGCCTTGAAGGATCTGCCATGGTGGGAATTGGCTCTCTTTGTTGCAATACATGCACCTAGTCTCCAGAGCAATGGGGTTGAAGCTGCTGACTGAGTGAGACTGGGGGGCACTGACCCCATGTCAATCCGAATGCGCCTCTATGGTGTTGAGGCTGCAGGATGGCGCAGGGGGGATCGAGCAGTAGCGAGAGAAACTGCGAACTTGCGTCCAACGGCCAGCAGCTGCGCGAATCAGACTCGTCGCCGTCAATGGGAAATGAACAAGGACCCAGGTCAGGAACAGGGGGGGCTGAGGCTGAGACTTGTCGGATGAGGGACGTGTAAGGCTGAGCTTGGGGGGACAGACAACAAAGGAGGGAGGGAGGGAGTTTGAGTGTGGATTCAGGGCCATTGATATCAGAGGATTGATTAGTTATGGGGGCATGTAAAAATAGTTTCTTGTTGGTTTTGTTTGTCTCTGTTAGCTCGAGTTCATGTTGCCAGCCGATCTGCTGAACGTGGTCTTGGCTGATACATGGTTAACTATTGTGATGATCTTTATCAGATTCCACCTCTGTTTCACCTTGAGAATGTTTCCAACACTACGTATCATTATCATTTCATATAGCTCTACAACTGAATGACAGCTTCATTCCTTCACCTACACACGGGTAATCCGTCCTTTTCCAGAATCCTGTCCGAGGATGCCAAGCTTGCGTGACCCTGTGCTTCGCCTCTCATCCCCCCTCCTCCAAGGGTGGTCCTTTTTGCTGACATCTCCACCGGTGATCCTTGTCTATTTATTCCCACGAGCTGTCAGCTTGGGCATTGCACCCAACACATTGTTTGCCTCTGAAACCTAGATACTGACAGTAATTACTCCGTATTAGTTACATAACTAGGCTAACCAACATAACCTCTTTGAAAGAAAGCCTGGTTCCACCGCGTGTCCGTGAGACTTGGGACAGACGTGTTCGTGGCGATGCTATTTACGGAGTTTTGGCCCCCAAACTATCCCCGTAACTTGGACTCATTCATGGCTTAGTTAGTTATCAGCCTGCCGATCCTATCTATTCGTCTGACATGGCTTATTAACTATGGCAGGGCAAACTCGTTCGATGTCTAGTTTTGTCCCGACGACTTCTTTGACAATGTACTTTTATAACCATAGTGTGCTCTACTGTGTACATCTAACTAGGCTCTGCTGGGCACCTCGCCGTCGCTCCATCTTATACATGAACTCGTCTATACGGGTATGGACGATGCACGTACCCGTTCTGATACTCTACAAACTTCTCCAGTTCCCTCTTGTTCTTGCTCAGTTTCAATCTCGTCGTCTCGGGGGTGTCATGCTCATTCAGCTCAAAGCAACGACCGCGTCGAGCTTCCACTCGTATACCCAGACGCCTCTCCAAGTACAACGGCCAACATGCTGTATAATAACCGCTGATGCACAGCCTCTCAAGACCTCGAATCCTCCCGAGAGACTCCAAGAATTTTGAGTTATCGCCCAAGCCCCTCGCTGTGTACCCTCGTCTCCTGGTGGCAGAAGTGTGAGTGCTATCTGCATCCCACGTGAGATCTATGGCCCTCAGCCCGGGCAGTTCATTGTTGAGGCCAGCCAAGAACCACAACCACTGTCCGATTGGAATGAAACATCGTACTGTGATAGCCAACGATTTCACAAACACACGGTTTGAATTGCCAATATCTCTCATAAAGCCGATAAATGGAAGCAACTTTTCGAAATCAAAGACGTTGGCTGAGTACAGTATTTCATTGGCTTCATGATAGACTTGCTTGCATGTCCGAACTATCGCGGGCTCCATTGTTCTCCTCTCGCCATCTCGGGCTGCGCCCAGAAGGATTTTCTGTTGACGTGTGCTTCCGTCAGCCGTGACTCCCCGGGTACTGAACCATGGATACTCTTCGGGGTTGTAGCGACTGACAAGGAGTCGATGGTAAATGTCAAGTCGGATCTCGAGCGGCAGACTTAGGAATGGAAAGGCTGGCCCCGAACTCCCTGTTGCCTTCTCGGAAGTTGAAGGCTTGATGGTAGGGTTGTCGAGATCCAGGCATGACATTGCAACTTGAATAGGGTCTGCCATATTCTAGCCAAGGGCTTAACTTAACGTAGTATTAGCATCCATACCGCATCGATGATAAGACTGGTTTACCGATTTGGCAGAACGACTCGAGGTTGTATCTAGCTGTTCCCGCTCGTCTTCCCAGGATGCAGGTACGTAGTTATGTAGCCAAATGGAAAAGCCAGCTGTGATACCTGAGTATAACTCTTGATCCAAAATCCTATGTGTTTGAGCTATGAAAGATGGAAGAGCATGTAAAGTTCGAGGAAGAGAGATGAATGGTAATGCTTGGGTGGCAGCTGCACGAGATCGAGAGGAAAGAGGCAGTGGTCTCGATGAGTAGGTGGTTCCTCTATCCTCTAGTTATATCTTCAAGAAGCATTCTCCTTCGTATCTTTCCAATAACTAGCCGTATTTTTACCATCAATCGTTCCATCGAGTCGGTTCTTACGTTAATTAATGAAACTTGGTATAGGCAAGCTGCCTTGCACCTTTGGCCTAAGGTTTAGTGGTATGGATTGTCGTTACTTACTTACAGGGGCTCACTCCCTATAACTCGTCCTGCTTACAGTGCATCACCCACTAGAAACACCCACTAACCCACTGAACCATTCACTCATCCAAGACATCCCGCCCAACACGTGTCCACGCCCATCCTCAAAAGCTTCATCTCAGCGGCACTCTGATCACCAAGGCCCCAAGCAATCTCGACGGCCAAGATGCCGTCTTCCACCAAACCCCAGGATGTCTCGCCGTCCATGCTCAAGGGTGCATCCCTCCTCATCATCCTCCAGCTCGCATCCCGCCTCATCACCTTCATCGCCAACCAGCTCCTTCTGCGCTACCTCACGGCGCCCCTGCTCGGCCTGTCGACCCAGCTCGAGGTGTACTACCTCTCTGTTCTATTCTTCGCACGCGAGAGCCTCCGTGTCGCCATCCAGCGGCAGGGGAGCAGTGGTAGGGGCAAGGAGGAGAGCCAGGCCGTGGTCAACTTGGGTTATCTCGCTATTGGACTCGGAGGTGCTGTGAGTCTGGGACTGGGATGGATGTATCTTGCCTACGCAAGCGACGTCACTCTCTCGACGCCGTATCTTGTCGAGTCGCTGTACCTCTACGGCCTTGCAGCTATGGTTGAGCTGCTGTCTGAGCCATGTTTTGTCCTTATGCAGATGCGTTTGCAGTTCGGTACGCGAGCAGTTGCAGAGTCCATTGCAACATTCCTCCGCTGCATTGTCGTCTTCGGTTCTGCAGTCTGGGCATCAAAACAACGCAACGATCTCGGCGTTCTACCCTTCGCGCTGGGACAGACGACTTATGGTCTCTCCCTGCTGCTCGTCTACCTCATCTCCGGATATCGTCTCGCCTCTTCAGTTGGCTTCTCTATTCTACCCAAATCGATCTCTTCCAGAGATGGCCGATTCTGGGGCTCCTACTTTTATAGACCAACTCTGACGCTAGCAGGTAGCATGATGGCACAAAGTGTCGTCAAGCACCTGTTGACCCAGGGCGATACCTTTCTCGTCTCTATTCTCGCCAGCGCCCAAGTCCAGGGGGCATACGCACTCGCCAACAACTACGGTGGTCTCTTGGCACGTCTACTGTTCCAGCCCGTCGAGGAGAGCAGCCGAAGCTATTTCTCCCGCCTCCTGGCATCTCCTGCGGCGCGAATGCCTGTTGGCGACGGCAACAAACCCTCTACAAATGCGTCGCCAGCTGTAAAGGAGGCGAAGCAGAACTTACGGACCCTTTTGCGCCTATACATTCTCCTCTCGTCAATCATTATCAACATCGGACCCTTTGCCGCCCCTTCTCTCCTCGCCATCGTGGCTGGTAACCAGTGGGCCGGCTCAGGGGCTGGCCATGTGCTGGCCGCCTACTGCTTCTATATCCCCTTTCTTGCTCTCAACGGCCTCACAGAGTCCTTTGTAGCTTCTGTCGCCACAGAAGCAGAGGTTCATCAGCAGTCTGGCTGGATGGGCGCCTTTTCTGTGGCCTTTGCCGCCTCGGCTTTCGTCTTCATGAAGGTCTTTCCCCTGGGTGCCGTCGGCCTCGTGATAGCCAACATCATCAACATGGCGTGTCGCATCATCTGGAGTGGTGCATTCATCAAACGATTCTTTACAAAGCATGGTGTCGATTTCAGCATCAGGACACTGCTCCCTAATGGAACTGTGACCGTGTCGCTCGCTACAGGCATACTTCTTAAGCAACTCAAGGTTCTTGATAACGCTGAAAACGAGCCCATCAGATCCCTCGTCAAGGTTGCCGCCACGGCTATCCCATTATTGCTTCTCATGTACGTTTACAAAACACCAGCAGAAAACTTTTAACACGTCTAATCATCGCAGCCTGTTCCTTGAGCGTCGGTTCATCCTCGAGTGTCTAAACTCGATCCGCGGTCGCAAACCCACTAAGCAATAAAATCATCTCAAAGCTAAACTTAATCAAAGGTGATCTTGGTGGACTTTTGGTTCATGTCGACATCCTTGAAGAAGGCGCCGTACATGTCGTGTGCCTTCTTCTTAACCGTGGTTCCGAACTTGAGAAGGTCTTCGGGAACGGGCTGGTTGGCGCCCCTGAGAATATTAACCAGGCTGGGAAGAGTAAGTAGTTGTTCGAACCATCGAGGCATATGTACTTACGAGCCAGAGTGCGCCTTGTCCTGGACGGTGAAAAAGGTGATGGCTTGGCCGGTCTTGCCAGCTCGGCCAGTTCGCCCAATGCGGTGGACGTAGTCTTCGATAGTCAAGGGGAACTAGAAATGTTAGCGAGCTACTTATGGCGCGTGGGTTAAAGGACAGCATACTGTAACGTTGATGACCAGCTTCACCTCGGGGATATCCAGACCTCGAGCCGCAACATCAGTAGCAACGAGCACAGGGGTCTGCCCCGACTTGAAGGCCTCGAGACTCCTCGTTCGCTGCTCTTGTCGTAGATCACCGTGGATACCGCCAACGCGGATACCCTTGCGGCTCAAGAAGTTCTCCACGCGAGTAGCCTCCTTCTTGTACAGGCAAAATACGAGAATACGATCATCCTTCTTCTTGCCAGCCTGGTGCTCCTTCAGGAGCTGCAGAAGCCGGAACTCCTTATCGCGGGGCTCGACAACCTCAACCTCTTGTGTGATTCTCATGTTGGCCTGCAGCTCGACAGATCCATCGGCCGTCTCCTTGCCGCCGGATCCAATCGTGATCTTGACGGGGCTGACCATAAAGGTTGCCGCAAGGGACTGCACAGACTGCGGCCACGTCGCCGTGAACATGAGAGTCTGGCGCTGCTCTCGGGGAGGGCAGTCGCTCAGGATCATCTTGATGTCCTCCTCGAAACCCTTGTCGAGCATGCGATCAGCCTCGTCGAGAACGACAAAAGACGACTGGCTCAGGTCGACTGTGCCGTCAGACATGAAATCCTTGAGACGACCGGGTGTTGCGACAATAATGTCAGCACCGCGGCGCAGCTGTGCTCGCTGGTCGTCTTTGGACGCACCGCCAAAGAGACACACACACTTGAGTCCGTTGAGGGCGGCCAGCGAAGCCAGCTGGACATGAGTCTGCATGGCAAGCTCTCGCGTAGGCGACACGATGACAGCCTTCGTACCCTTCTTGTTGATTCCCGAGACAGACTCCACGCAGGGTAGCGCGAAGGCCATCGTTTTTCCAGATCCAGTCTCTGCGACTCCTATCGCATCGCGGCCAGACAGAGTGAACGGCCACGAGGCGGCCTGGATGGGTGTGGGTGCCTTGTAGTTTGCGAATGGCGAGGGCTTCTTCTCCAGGAGGTTGGTGGCGGGGAGGTGGTGGAACTCC
>JADDON010000665.1:0-17138 GCA_017140175.1 Fusarium staphyleae | reverse complement strand
GTGTTTAGGTAACGTAAGGGGCCTGTGAGGGAAAAGCGCGTGCACGTCAGTGAATTTTGCCCGGTCGGAGGCGTGGTGGTATTTATGAGAGAAGAAGGCAAACTCCGCTGAGCCGTTGACTTGTGTCTACCGGGGCGGGCCAAGGGGATAAAATTCGGTTGTGGGGGGTTTGTGCTTCGAGGGGGGGTGAGTTAGGGCACGGGCCACGTTCTTGGTTTGGCTGGGAGAGCGGTGGCTGGTGATGAAAGGGTTATCGTGGCTGGAGACACATTCAGGCTGGGAATACAGAGTAGCAATGCATGAATTAATGGGAATTGTATCGAAGAGGAAGTGTCTGATGATTCTTGAATGCAGTGATTGCGTGTAGTTTCAATACTTGTATGACGATATTCGACGTGCTGTTATAATTTTCTTCTCATTCAGCTTACACGATGAGGGTGGCTGGTGGGTGCTGCTTGTGAGGACACGGGGAGGCTCCGTCTTCCGATTCCGTCGCCTTACACCTCTTTCGTCTCAGGGCTGTCTTCTACACGAGACGCACCAAGCTTTGTCCAGAGACAGCACAAAAGAGGATAATTAAGCAAAAAGAGACGAGAACGCGAACCAAGTTCTAGCATTCGTCTGCAGAAGCCATACAGACAAGAATGAGACCTTATCTCGCGACAAGCAAGTGATGAACTCTGTGACACAACTTGCGCTGGCGCGTGGCGCGACGCGGTGTCCTTTAAATTGTCTATCTATCTAACAGATATATGGCTCTACTGGATTGTAGTCATATAATGAAGCGAGCACGCATCATGGACCGGGGCCCGAGCCTGGAGCGACGGGTCCACCTCATCTCGAGGCCCTACGGCTTCAAACAAGTGAATGTGAATACCCGTCGCAAACGAGAAGATGGGCATCGACATCAGGTAATTACAGCTCGTGATACCCATTCTCCATTGTTTGACAGTTTGTTTGTTAAGGATCAGCCTCTTCTTCTCGCTGTCCCCTGAGGTGAGGCTGCGGGCCACCGATTGTCCCCTCCCAGCAATGTAAAAGTTGGCTGATGCGTCCAATCATGGGCTCGACAAGGGACCACCAAGTCCTTGCACCCTCCAATGACGGGCCATCTCATTTAGAGGTTACGCCAGAGCCAATCACTGTTATTGAATATCTCCGTCGACAGAGCAAGGTCTCGAAGGTCGCCGCATTGGGCTCTTGGCTAATGATGCCCATGCACTGTAGAGCACGCACAGCCACGGTTCACCCGTCTGCCAAATGGCTGGAAGCAGCCTTTCCCGACCAAAGTTGTGCCACGGATGACTCAGTTCCGGCTCTCGCTATCGTCATGTGACCAGCTGCCCAATACTCTTATCGTAAGCTTATGTCATCCAAATTTTCTGTTGCGGTGTGGGGAAGTCTAGCAATTGCCAAGGCTCCAAACCAAAAAAAAGTCCAACCCACTCTGAACGAGCGACGACCTCGTGAAAATTTCCCAACTACTCGGCGCTGATAACGCTGAGGATATCACAACAGTGACACCTGACGAATCAATACCAGACTCAAAGGAGATTCTCGGCATATTCGGGTAATTGTGAATTTTTGTATGTCGTTGACGATTGACGACTCCTTCACACGCCTTCACATCTCGATATATCTAACGCTTCGAAACGCTCCGCATCACCATGTCAACAAAGCGTAAAGCGTCGGCCAAGCTGGCCACCCCCGTCGTCCGATCCGCCGCTCGCGTCCCCAGCAGGGCAACCATCGACGAGTCCAAAGCCTCCATCGCCGGCCCCGACGCCCTCCAGACCTCCCAGGTAGAGACTATCGAGATCTCCTCGGACGCGGACAGCGACGAAGACATTTCCGATGCCGAGAGCTTGGTCGAGGAGGAACAGCAGCAGCAAACCACCAAGGAAGTAGCTGCGGCACCTTCGCGCCTAAAAAGCGCCAAACCAAAGACGAATGGCCCCTCCAACGACGAAGACTCGGACGCTGAGCCTACATCGCCCTCGTTCGGCGAGCTCCTCCGCGCAGAGAACGAGGTCGTTGACGTGCCCTCGATGCTGCACGCCTCGGCGACCAGCACAGCCGTCGCGCAGCCCACGCGCAATGCTATCGCTCCCCCGTCCCATGCGTCCCTCACCACCGTTCTCTCGCAGGCCTTGCGCACCGACGACACGGACCTCCTCGAGTCCTGCCTGCACACCACCGACCTCCCCACCATCCGCAACACCATCGAGCGCCTCGACAGCCCCCTTGCCAGCATCCTCCTCGGTAAGCTCGCCGCACGCTTATACCGCCGTCCCGGCCGCGCCGGAAACCTCATGACCTGGGTCCAGTGGACCCTCGTCGCCCACGGCGGCGCCCTCGCCTCCCAGCCAAAGGTCATCCACAGCCTGAGCGGCCTGCAAAAGGTGCTCGCCGACCGCGCTAAAGGCCTCTCGAGCCTTCTCGCCCTCAAGGGTAAGCTCGACATGCTCGAGGGTCAGATGGACCTCCGTCGCAAGATGTCCCGCGGCGCTGGCCTCCACACGGGCGCCGACTCCGACTCCGACTCTGACGACGAGGATGTTATCTGGGTTGAGGGCGAGGACGACGCTGTGCGGACCCCCGGCGGAAGGCGGCGCGGCCCTGACACGGATTCTGATGATGACCTGGACGTACCCATCACCAACGGCTTTGTCGGCGACTCTGACGACGAAGAGGAGTCAGCTGGAGAAGAGGACGCCAGTGACGCCGAGGAGTCGCTCGATGAGGATGAGGTGGACCACGACGATGTGGACGAGTCTATGGGCGAGGAGGAGGAGAGTGATGTCGAAGCCGCCGCGGCGCCGCCGTCCAAGGTGCAGAAGACGGCAGGAGGGTTCGCCAAGCGGAGGTAAATGGGGGGAGAAGAGACTATAAAAGCAAATGTGTAGAGCTGAAAGGGGAGGGTACACCGGCTTGTTGCTGTACTGGCGTTGGTCTTGTAGACTTTTGGGTTTTCTGTATTTATCCTTGTTTCTTTGGCAATACGACGAGTTGATACCTCCCCAGCTGTGCTTCACTTCATCTATGTTAGCTCACTCGATTGGCGTGGTAATTGTACTTGTTTGCCACGTTGGATTCAATATGCATTATGGCATCCTCGTATAAACAAGTTCAGCACAAAGCGGCTCACTCAACACGAAAAAAGAATAGAAACATTGTCAAGAATATTGCTGTATGGATACAGTCCGTAACATTCCCAGCGCCATGCCATGCTAGGTACCATGATTAATAAAACAAATATGAAGTCCCTGGTCGTCTAATCAACCCCCTCGTACGTTTCTATTCGTGAAGCCCAACACCAAACTTCAAAGAGCAAGCCCCTCCGCTAAATCCCCCCCTCGTTGCAAACCCTCCATGATAGTACAATATAATATGTTTGGGTGAGTGCGCTTGACACTATCCAACTTGTCGTTTCAGCACCAAATAGTCAGCTCTCCAGAGAACTGGAGTGTTTGGTAGACGCTGATAGCCCTCATGGCAAGATGCCGTGTCGCCATTGCTCAATCCTATTCACTGAGCCGCCGTTGACAGGCATCTGCATGTTCGGCTGCATCATGGTCGGGGCTCCGTAAACGCTCATGGCGCCTCCAGCGTACGGGTTAGCTGCGCTCATGCCTCCGTAGCCTCCCATGTTATTCATCGCTCCCAGGTTGGCAGCCGAACCTCCGTATGGGCCTTGCATCATGGGCGCACCGTAGGGGCTCAAGACGGCGCTCGCCCGATGATTGAGAGTGGGTTGTTGGAGTAGTTGTGTATTCAGCGCTGGAGAAGACATGGCTGCCTGAGGTCCTTGACCGCCAGTACCATCATTGAAAGTGCCTCCGCGGAAGCCGCCAGAATGCGCGTTGCTTGCGCCGCCCGTGTTATGTGGCATCATGCTTCTATAAGCTGCCATTTTGGCTTCGCGTTCCTGCGCGAGCTGGCTCTCGTATTCCATACGAGCGCGCTCCTCCCGAGCCAAGACATTGCCCTCCCTCTTTGGATGCGCAGAGAGTACGTCTGACATCTGATGCATGCGTCCCTTGATGCCGGGCGCAAAACCGTCAGGTGTTGCGTTTAGTTGATTGAAGCTCATCTCTCTTTCACGCGCCTCACGCTCAGCCTGCAGACGACGACGCCGCTGGCCGAGTGTTTCCTCTTCGCCCGCCTTGGGTTTCTCGGCCTCATCTTCCTTCTTCTCGTGATCGCCAAACTGTCCGAGCAGCTCAACCGAGAAAGCACCGCTCACTGGTCGAGCCTTAGGAAGAAGGTTCTCTGCCTCGTCTTGGGCTGCAAGACGCCGCTTCCTGTCGGCAAGCGTCTCGCCTTCAAACTCATCTGGCTCCGGTGATGGGTTCTGTGCTGAGTGAGGGGAGTGAGGGGAATGCGGAAGATGGTTTACACTCAAATTGTTGGCACTCAGATTATTCATGCTTGGCCTGCTGGCGAGCATCACTGATCGGGGGTCCTGGCCATGCAGTCGTGCTCGGCGGTGGCTCAGAGGCTCATTGTCCTCCATCTCGCGTCGCTCCATCAAACCAAGAGGACGGTTGAGATCCATGATATTCTGCGCGCCTTGGTTCCTCGCCGCAATGATGGCCAGAGGCACGTCTTCGTCATCAGAATCTTCATCCACTGGTTGCCCTTCGCCGTCCTCCCAGGCCAAGTTTACTCGTCTATCCTTTCGCTGTTTTTGTTGAGTCTGAGCCACAGCGTCCATCTCGAGTAACGTCGCATGCATACCGCCAGGGAATGTACGCTGGGTGCGCTGCTTTTGCTGCTGCTTACGCAGCTGTAGTTCAGCTAGTAGTGTCGTAGGAGGTCCATAGTAGCCATCGCCATCCGACATGTTTTCTTCATCTTCCTTGGCTTCCAAGTTCTCGTCGTCATCGTGGTGTCCTTCATTGTCGCCATCGACGCTGCGAGCTAAGGCCTGGTTCTCAGTGGCGTTGATTTCAGCATTGATAGGACCAAGTCCAGAGTCGGACTGGCTTGCTCGGTGTTTATCGTCGTCGCTCGCATGGCTACGGCGCTTACCAAGCCACATGAAAGAGGATCGTTTTCTGGCGTGCTTTGCACCACCCGAATCTGGTTGGAGAACGGCGGACGCAGCGACTGAGGCCCGCTTCCTTTCCTTACCATACACCTCGCCGCCAAGTTTGCCAGCACGATCGTGGTCGGTGAAGGCGCTCACAGGGGCATTGGCAGATGCATCAAGAATACTCTCAAGGGTGGCCATGGCTGATCCATCCTTGACTTCGATATCTGGCTGAGTCGTAGAAGGCATATCAAAGTAGGCACTTGCTCTGAGCTGCGGTGGCAGGTTGGACATCCTGGATTTTCGCTTGTCAAGATCATTTCGAGATAACCGCTGGGGACGTCTCAGGGATGGCTCAGCCTCAGCCTCAGGGTTGGTCTCGGGTTGGGCTACAGGCGCCTCGTCTCGGTCAGGATGAATTGAGCGGATCGTCTGCGGGTCCTGGGCAGCGCCCGAAAGTTGCTCTGAAGACAACGCCGCAAATGAATTTCGGTGGCCGGCAAGAGGATCTGGCAGCCACGAATCCCTGGTAGAGTCATGGCCGGGGGCGTTGCTGTCTAGGTCAAGCGCCTGAGACTGCCGGTTGCCATCAAGGACACGCGACTGTCTCTTGCCTTCGAACATGGCGCTCATAACCTGGGAACGCCGCTTATTTCTATCAGCAGCCTTGGGCTTATTTGACAACTTTGGAGGCAGGTTGAGCATAGCAGGAACACGTGCTGGGTAGAAAAGCATCTGCTGACCAGACTCGGGATCTATATACGACTGTGGGCGAGCCATCGTAGCAGGCGGCGCCCGTCGCTTGGGAGCTTGAGGCTCAAGGCCGTCGGGGAGCGCATAGGGGTCTTCTTGCTCAGGCACCCAGTGGACCCCATCAAAGTCGCCAAACGCATCCTGGCACTGCTGAAAGGTTGTATCAGATCTCGAGCTGCCGGGTCGTTGGGGGTCTCGAGATTCCTGGTCGGCGAGCAGCCCTGTCTTGACATTGGGTGGGGATTGCCCAGGCTTGCGGTCTAGAAAGTCATCGTCTCCCATCATTCCGTGAAAGACGTCGGTAGCTGGCACATTTGCATCGCGAAGCTCATCCGGCAGGAGAGAATCATTCTCAGAGTTCTTAATAGGGGGAGACTTATCCGCCATGTCGAGGACGTCCTGGGTTAGCGCGATGGGCTCCGACTCAGATATTTCGGCAAGGGACGTTTTTCCAGATCGAGCGCTCCTCACGGATGCCTTACCCGGTCCGTGGCGGGACAAGACGGTATCGAGATCGAAGTCTGGCCGGCCAGCTGAGTTCTTGGAGCCAGAGCGAAGACGTCCAGTGAAAGAATGACTGGGAGAAAGAACAAAGCCCCCAGGGGAGTAGCCGCCGTGACGCGCAGCGTTGTTGGTCGAGACAATGGAGGAAGCGATGGAGGGGTGTCGTTTTATTTGGTCGACGGCGGAACCGTGGGCTGTATAGTCGTCGACGGAGCCTGAAGCCTTGAGGCTAGCAGCGAGGATGGAGGAACGTCTGCTGTCGGATCGCTTTAATGCAGAGTTTAGATCGCGGATTGCATCGTCAATGGAACTGGTCATAGACAGGCGCTCGGCGGTCGCTTCGAGTTGGGCGATGTTCCCGACGTAGGCACCGGAGCGGGCTTGGGAGGTGATGTCGGGAGTGGGATGTTTGATATCTAGAGATTCGGAGTCGGCGCTCGTGTGAATGTATGTCCTTGGCCGCGGCTGAACGAAGATTGTGTTGGGCTGGACGCTACCAACTCGGACGGGAGACGAGGACGAAGTGTAGGAGGGAGAGGAGGTGTCGTGTGAGGAATGATCGTTGCGGTGGCCCGGTCGATGCCCAGGGGAAACAGATTTGTTGCCAGTGGACGCTGCGGAAGGGGGAGTGGATGCCGAGGCGGTGTTGGCCATGTCCTGCGTGGCGTTTCGAGTATCGCTACAGTGTCCACCTGCTGGAACTATCCCTGACGCAGGGAGCGCTGGCACTGACCCTGCGCCTGTCGACGCTGGAGCAGTCTCGTATAAGCGCTGATTTTGATTGTCCTTTGAAAACCGACGCTGGTGCTGATCGTGCTGCGGGCCCCTGACAGAGGTACCGCTAGACGGGGTGCTGCTATTTTGGGCTGCCGCGCTTGTCGTATCGATTGCTGTTGGCGAGATGAGGGTCTGCTGCGATTGTCGCTTCTTCCGTAGTTGGCCTCGGATGTTTGTTTCGCCGTCATGACCGAATGTCACCCAATCTGAGCCATCATCTCGAATCGATCGTCGAATTGAACCTGAATCAGTCGCACCCGTCCCAGCGACGACGATGCCATCAACGGCACGTGTCTCTTCGGTATGACCGTCACCCGCAGCAGAGTCAGTCCCTGAGCCTGCGGGATCTGCGCTGTGCTGGCCTTGGGCACTAGTGTCCATGTCTCTAGCGGATGACCCCGCTGGCAGTTGGTTGGAGGGCGCTGTGGACTTGTCGCCACCAGCACCCGCAACACCTAAGTCCATGGTTCCAAACCCGCTCAGGTTTGTCTTATTGTCGACGTCGAGGAACCACGAATCGTCCATCAGGCTCAAAGGTGTCGTGGTTTGGTCGGCCAGCGACTGGAGCGAGACCGGCTCGGGACTTGTTGTGAGTGGCGTTGAGAGAGGAGAGGAAAGGAAGGCTACGTCAGTTCGAGGGTCGTCATTTTCTTGACCATGACCACGGTTGGTCGATGCGGATTGTGTTGGAGCAGTCATGATGGCCGCTGACTGCGTTGATCGCGCACAAGTCGAGGCGGTCCTGCGCCGACTGAAGAGGGCAGGGAATGAACTGTCTTTGTGCCAGTTCTTATGCCTTTTTGGGGCGTGTGCCAGATCTTGCTGTGGTCTCGTTCTGGAGCTAGTTGGCTCTTTAGCCTGGTGGATATCCAGACAAGGAAGTGGATGCAACAAAGATGCGTAGCTCCGACGGGTTCCCCCAGATCAAGTTTGTGACATAAATTGTCTGTTCACGATTGGAAGATCGAGAAAGATCGAATTGACCAACAACAAATGAATCAAGGCAGTCGGGATTGCGATGAAAGGTGTGGTACTGCGAGGTCACGGGTCAACACCCATGATATGCCTAGCTGAAGTCGGTGTGTGCTTTGATGTAGCGGGTGAAGCAACTTTGGTAGTAGTTGGCTGATAGCGGGAGACCGGCGTCTCGCTGTGGCGGACGGTAACCGTGAAGTGCTTGGGCGCTGACTACCGAAAATCAGCTTGACAAATGAGACGAATACTCTTGTATTCGAGGTTACGCGATAGCAAAGAGAAGTAGAAGAACAGAGATGGCTGGTTGTGATGGCCAAATTGAAGGTCAAAGTTGAGCGGTCGCCCGTGCTTCGAAGCCGGGGGGCCTTACCTAGCAAGTAACGGGAACAAGGCGGGAGGATCCTGTCAAAAATCGACGGGGACGCGAATGAGATTGCAAACTAATGACGAGGGTCAGAAAGAAGAGGCCAAGCAAGACGTGCCGTAACGTGACGAGATGAGACGAAACGAGCACAGAACACTTTGCCAGCGCAGACTGGAGCAGATCAAGGTATCCTGGCGTTGTGTTTGACCTCTGAGGCGCAAATTCGGGGATGATCCAGGTACCAAGCAGGTACAGTACGTGCGTAAAGGGCCCACCAGGCAAACAAGCAAGCAAACAGCGGGAAAATGACATGGGATGAGTTGAGACAGAGACAAAGTGATCGGGAGGGAGGGGAATGACAAGGAGGCGCAGAGTAAAGAATGCGCGACACAAGAACGTGGCTAGCAGAGGATCAACGAGGTCGGCCCGTACCTGACGGCGCGCATTCGCATGCGCAGTGCGACGATGTTCTGGTTGTTTGCTTGTTTGTTTGTTGCGACAAAAACCACAGATTAATGAGGGCACGTCGCACCGCCAGTCGGACGAGATATGCAAGGTCCCGGGAGGGTAGAAGCAAGCAAAGCAGCGGAGATGGGAAATGAAAGAAGATTCAAGACGATGCAGAGGTGAAAAGTTGGAACGAGTCAAGCTGGTAACGTTAAGAGACCAGGGAAGCTGATTACCGTAACGGGACAAGTCACTTTGCTTTTGACAAGGCTCATCTGGATCCAAGGATGTTGTTGTAGACAGAAATACGGAGTACGGAGTAACTAACTAACTAGAGTATTTAACGTTAGTGGCTTGACTCGTCTTGTTTCGCATCGCAAGAGAACAGTCGTTGGTTGTCGGGGAGAAGGTAAATAAACCGAAAGGGCCAAAAAGGTTTGATCTAAGTTAATCGCAGCACATGGTGGCACTATTGCTGAAGAGCGAGCGTGGATGATTAGCCAAACTCTACTCCGTAGTTACCGAGTAAGAAATCAAACTTCTTCTTATGCCTATTAAACTCCTGCAAGAGATGCGCGCCACCAGGTGTGGCTGATTCAGAGCAACCGATGTTGTTCACGGGAATCTGCAATTTCACCATGTCTCTTATGACGGACGGGCACTAAGATCCTAACGTTGGGATGGAGGAGGCCGTGATCCTTCATCATCAAAGACTAGGGCCTGTTCAATCGCCAAGACTCGCCGACTCCACATCTTCGATTCTTTGTTGCTCACGACCAATGATGCAAAAGAATAAGACGAGAAAAAGAAAAAGAAACGGTTTCGGGTCGGTAAGAGATGGTGTGTATCTTCGATTTCCCTCATCATTCTGCTGCCATGTCATATTACTTACGGAGTACGGAGTACTAGTTACCTTTTTATCTCGTTATCGTCATTGGATCTCCTCCTGCTCCCCATATTCATTGGCCATTCTTCCTCATCAACCAACATCCGAAAACAAACATGATATGGTGTATTAGTTAGCTACCGTTTCTGAGACTAACTGGTTAGTATGAGAAACCGTCGTTCCTTCCCTCCTCCAATGCCCACATGGGGACCAATACCCACCCACCATGGATCAGTTTCGTCATTGTCCTTCTTGCCCTGCTTTTCCCCGGAACCGGCAGCAAGCTTCAAATCAGCGCCAGCGCCAACGCCAAAGCCAACAGATGAGGAGCCCGCTCTTGCGACATTAGGGCCAGCATGAGCTCTCATAGGCTGTAATATCGACCAGTCCTCGAATCCTCTATGCTTTTCCGGCATAAACCAGCCATCAGGTGAGACATTCAAGGTGAGTGAGCAATGACGCTCGAGATTAGCTTTCGGCAAGGTCATATCCTCGCTGTTTTGAACTGGAACCCTGCGCTGCTGATACAAGCCAAAGACATGGGTCTCCTTGTCCACAACAAGACGCCATCATCACTTCGGCAGCTGGTGCTGAGAGCCGTTGGCAAACTCAACTCCCATTAACAAGGGTTCTCCCTCGAAACACAACAGTCAAGCCGCCACGCGTAGGGACATCTTGGCCTACGCTTCTGCCATCATCAACCCCTTCTTGTCCCAGCCACTGTTGCACAGCTGGCAGAGTGTCATTTGCTTTCTATTCCCGCTACGATCCTGGTAGGATAAGAGAGGTACGGAGTACATACATGCGAAAACATGGCGGGAGACGTTGCTATAATTTCATGCAGGGGCATGCGGCCCTTTTCGTCACATCTCTACCAAGTTTTTACATCCTGATCCTGGTGTCGTGTGGCAGAACTGGCCCGGCGACGCTCCGGATGGCACTGTAGCATTGCGATCGCAGGGCTCTCCCTAGGTCCGGCTGATGCCTTTCATGATCCGGGACGTCGGGTTTTGTTTCTGTCACTATCCCTGCCTGGATGCTGCGAGAAGGCGGCGCGGCAGTTGTACGTGAGCTTGTCATATAACTAGACTATGTAGGATCTCGTCTATCTGGCACGTCGATTATGCACCGCTGGTCCCGTTTGTTTTTCTCAAGCTTTTCACAATTGGTCCTTTCAATTGCCGTCAATGTTTTGTCATAATCAATTAGCATTACTATGTAGGGATTCGTTCAATGCTCTGAGTGTCTGCCCCCCCTGCGTACTGTTGCAGTCTTCAACTACCGGCATTGACTTCATCCGGAGCCTTCGGTTCCTGCGGCTGTGACTCTACCTCCCGCTCCGGCTCCCGCTCCGGCTCTTCCGTTGGCTGTACTTCGTTTTCAAGTCTCTGTCTCTCCTCTACCGTGAGATCACTCTTGGCAGACCCGATTTTGAGAAACGGTAGGAACAGAAGAGGAATAGAGGCCACGCCAAATGCCAGCCAGAAAGCGACCTTGTAGCTTTTTCGTAGCCCTAGGTGCGTTGTTTCTCCAATGGCAATGTCGGCAATGCCGAGAAAGAAGCTAATTCCCAAAAACAAAACGCTGTTGATTAGGGCACCGGCTAGACCTTGTCTATGACTAGGCATACTCGTCGTGAGGAAGATGTTGCTGACCGTAAAAGTGATGTCGATGCCCATTGTGCAACATACCATGGACGGGAATACCCACGCCCAGTAATTTGGATTCTCGGGCATGAGTGCAAACAACAGCATACAAGTAGCGTTGGCGGCACATGATATGAAGAGGAGAACCCGGCCTGGGAGAAAATGAAGCGTGAAGCCACCCACCGTACCGATGAGCAGCCCCCCGACGAACAGAGGGATATACCATATGGCTGTGGTAAGCGGTGACTTGTGCAGCACCAGCTCGATGTAAAAGCTCGAATAAAAGAGAAAAATGCCAAAGGTACCGAATCCCATAAAAAGCGCTGCCATGAGTCGTTTCATGTACTTGGGCTCAAAAAGGTCGGCGGGTAGAAGAGGCTGCTTCGCCTTGCGAGTCTCGACATACCAGGCGCCGACCAGGAAGAAAACGCCGAGGATCAAGGTGACGATGATGTAGGGCGTAGCCCAGCCATCCGGGGCGTGTGAGCTATCTGTTAACGCATACACGACGAGGAGCAACCCAGGCACAATCGTCGCAACCCCCCACCAATCCATAGCTATCTCCTGTGTCCGCTTGTCACGGCAATCGAACGGGACGGCGAAGAGAGATATCGCGGTGACGATACCAAAGATTATGGTTCCAATCCAAAAGTACCAGCGCCAGTCTAGATATTCGGCAGCCAAGCCCCCGACAAAGATACCGAGGAAGAAGCCAAGGGGTGCGAAAGCCCCGTACAGGGCAAAGATCAGGTTCTTGCGTGGGCCCGGGCGATATATCTTGCCCATAAGCATGACACCGCCGGGCAAGTAGGCAGCGGGACCGAACCCCTGCAGAGCTCGACAGAAGATGAGCATCATGTAGTTCTTGCTAAAGCCGGCGATGAGAGCCCAGAGGAAGAACCACAGCAGTCCGCCATTGAAGACGAGGTAACCGCCATACATGTCACCCAGGCGGCCCATTGGAAGCAGCATGGCGCCTGTGATGAGGGAAAAGACACTCGACGGCCATGTCTGAGAGGCTTGAGGGATGTCGAGCTCCTCTGCTAGTGGAGGAAGAATGACGTGGAAGCCACTGACGAAGAATTCCTAGCATAGCGGTCAGTCTGATATTTCGATGTGGGAAGCGGCGAAGTCGGACTTACTGCCATCATCATAGAGCAAAAGAGAGAGAAGCCAAACCCCAGCTCGGACCATATCGATTTGAATACCTGGGGTCGCTGACGACCGAGTTTCTCGACATCCACCGAAGAGTCCCGGCCTCCGGCGCCGGTGTTTTCTTCGTCGGGCCGGCTCATGATTAACGGGGATGGACACGGAACAGTGGAAACGGAGGTCAATGCTCGACTATTCAAGACGAGGCCTAGAACAATCCACAACAGGCACGAAAAGAGAATGAAAAGAGAGAGACTCCATCTTTGTACAAATCTCAACCTCCCCCCACCGCCCGTTGAATCTTTGACAAATTTCTAACCCCCGGCCCTCAGGACCGAGGCCGCCATGTGTCTTGGCTTCCCCAATGGGAGTGGCTAGGACTTCCCCATTGGGGATAGCGGGATCGTGCTGACAAACGATACGACCGATAAGCTTATTTGGTCGATGAGATGGCGACTAAAAGGCGACGATATCCTGAGTGTGACGACCGAGACTTGGTGTTGTGGCTGAGCATGATGCCCTTGTGGCCACGTTGGGAGATTGGAGTGACGTCCGGGCATTGATGAAGCAGCTGCTTATGACGACTGGCGGGGGTTGCGCGATAACGTCACATACTGGTGACGACCAGGACGAAAGATCAGAAAGTAGTGCTTGCTAATCGCCTGTGAGAAGCTGACTCTGGTTTGGCAAGCTTCAACATGGTATCAAGAAAGAAGGGAAGTGGGCGTATTTGTCAGAAATAAACAACTCGGACGACTCCCTATCGACGAATGAGTTGCTACTATACTGCCGTTCAAGAATTACAAGGTAATGTTAGACTCGTTCTATCCGTCCCCCGCTGATCTAGCATAGCAATATTTCCACCTGGCGTCTTTGCCGGAACTCTTCCCCACCCGGTCGCCCTCTGTTTCAGCCCTACAGCGATCCAAGGATCTGTTACCAGAGGACTAAAAGTACGGAAGGAGATGTTATGTAATGAACCAGGGTACCGAGACTCTAGATGCCCAAATGTGCATGGAGTGAAGGAGATCCGCGCTCAAGAGGTGATGGTTCTGTATCAACTCAGCGATTAGTTATGTCTCTGCTTTTCGCAAGTTCGTTCACAAGTCCAAAATACTGTTGTACAATCTCGCAGGTGCTTGTGTCGGTGATGTCTCGTTATGCGACAAGCTTATATGTCGTCCCGGCAGCACTTCCTTTTGACGGAGGAGCAGGATGACTTGACTAGACGATACGGCACACTGAAAGCGCCGCATGCACAATCTGTCTATGAGACCCAGATAGGAAATATACTCTATTCGTGACCACTACAGTTAGCTCATTCTAGAAGCCGGCGATATGTTTACTAACGACTACAAGTATTGCCCCATCATCGACAGGTAACAAAAAATGATGGTCTTTGATCTTTGAGTTCTGAACTGCAGGCATACAACTTTGTATTATTGTCTTATGCTTAACTGATATGTCTCTGCTGGCTGATATTCATGAGCATGGCGACATGAAGGTTGGGTCTGTAAACGAAGAGATATGATGTAGATGTGAATATGCTCTCGCAAAGAGCGTGGTCAGATTTGATGGTATTTAAAAGAAACAAAACTACGTGTCGTTGGCTATGGCATACTGTAGGAGAATGCTGGTTACTGAGCGAAAACTTGGTTGTCTATGCTTAAGACCTAGGTAGGCTTCTACCACAGCACTCTGCTTTGTTAAAGGGAGCTTGAAAGAAGTTCTCACTATCGATCACCAAGATCATCAAGAGCAGGCTTAGTTTCGCACATTAAGCATACTATTTCCGAGGTGGTTATTCGCATGGCGAGCTTGTCACGGCATCACACAAACATAGCTGATGCGGCGACTTCAAGTATACGAAGGACTGCTACATGGTATGATGAAGCTACCAACTTAACGCTGTAACATAAAATTCTTGTGTAAGTGTGGCATCTTGGCTACATGCTCACAAAGCATTGGGCTTGGTGGTTCTCTAGGCTCCACGACTCATGTGAGTAGGACATGACATGTACTATGGTAGATCTCGGCGCCTGAAGAGAATAGCCTAGGGACGACTGACGTCGTGGACCCCAAGTTCATGAGTCACAAGCGATGGCGAGCAAATGGTGCGACGGACCCTTGATGCTCCGCGTCTAAGATCTGCAGCTAGATGACTGAAGGTTGGCTAGAGAGCGAAGATACATTCCAGAAGCCAATGTCTTTGTTCTAGTTACAATGTAGGTCAAGATGACGGGTAGAGCATACTGTACTACAGGACGCACAGTATGGGAATGGTCTTGAATCTTCGGATATTAAAGTTCAACCTGGTCGACGCCACGCGGGTGTCCGCTAGAAACACATGGCGAGTGGAGTCTAGTTAGATGATCTCTTGGTTGCCAAAGCAAAGTGTGGAAGTGCGAGACGAGGGCCGGTAGATCGTTGGCCGAGTCCGGGGACGAGCTGGATATTCAGCTGGGGAAGCTTAGAGAGTGTGAGACACTGGATGCCCTCGTGCTACTACAGTACGCCCGCCGAGGTTACAATGGCATTTATTAGCTCCGGCTTTTGCTGTGGTTGGGATATCACAACAGTAGTCTTCGGCCTTGGATCTTGTTTTGTTCTTAGGCTCGACTGCTACACAAGGGAGCCATTAGTTCCAGAAGTGGATCGGTTCAGCTGTAACTACAGTATTTGTGCAGTCAGGAGAACGGAGAGGTGGTGTAATGAAGAAAGGCGCATTAAGGTTTTGGCTACTGACAAGAGGTGTAGTTGATATCTAGAGGCGGTGTGTGATCATCACCAGGACAAATTAGACGAACTAGACCGCGTTGCCCTGCAAGAGCAGGAGAACTCCATGCTCGTACGCGAACTACCACGACGCTTATGTGTCGGCTATCAAGGTTCCATATAAACTGGCAAAACTAACAAAAGCAGGCTCGCATAGCAGAAGGCCCACGTGTACTCCCTACAAAGCAGCATGGAGCAAAAGAAGGTGAGGATCTAGCTAAAGAGCTGGGACGACGACGCGGATATCACCTGAGGAGGGGCACAAATAAGAGAGTACGAGATGGGGTACGCTTGACCGATTCGACAAGCGACAAAAGAAGCAGCGTGGAGAGACGTCGTGGGGCCTTTATTTACGTATAAATATCAAGGGAGATAGGCGGGTTCAGCTCAGATATAGAGCCGTGCGCTGGGGTCCAAGTTCTTGGCTCCGATGCGGGAGGGTCCTGTGCTCGATAGCGTCAAAAACAGAGGACATCATTGCCGGACGAGGGAACCTGCTCGGCAGCTGGATGTTTGGCCTGCAGGACGTCGTGGTGCTGGACGGAGGTGGACAGCGGGAGCGGTAACGGGGGGACCATCCGGACAAGGGTTGAGAGCATCCGGGGATATGCGGTGAGTATGTGGGGTTTGTTTCCAAGACCATGTTTTGTTCTGGATGTAAGTGAGGACATGGCTGTGGTGGACATGAAACTCCGCGGGAGCGTGGAGATGAAGTGTTGCGTTCTTTCACCGTTTGCAAAGCAATGATATTACAAGTCTTGGGACGACGATAACGACCGGCAGTCTCACTCAAAGAAGGGGGAGCGGTTGAATGCAACGGTTCGATGCGTGTGGTTGCTGCCGTAAGCTGGTAATTGGCTGCTTGTAGAGGTTGTGCTCAGATGTTGTCTCGTTGTCGCTTTCAGAGAACCGCTGAGACTCTGGCTGGCTGGAGGCTGCCAGGATGAGTGAGCATCTCGGGTGTCACGACATGTGAGAGCCGTGATGGGTGGTGGGTGTCGCGTGGGGGATTGAATAAATAATCATCCATGCGAATTTCTCGAGTCTCGTTCGATAGCTCGCAAGATGGATGGTTGTAACTAAACAAACAGGCTGAGTTGAGTCGGTGTCCAAAGAGGCAACGATCGAGACAAGTAACACCAGCCATTGGCATCCTCTCTAAATTCATCAGAGACTCGCTGATCAAAACCCCGAGAATGAATTCCAGTTCTCCCAACAAGTTCGACATAGGATGAGTGAGCTTGTGTAACCCACGACAACCCAACGATGGTGTGTTATGGTTGTAACACAGGCGCTCATCTCAGCTGCAACCTCACACCAACACCAGATTCCGAGGACCCTTGAGGCTCTAAGTCGAGTGCTCAAAGAGGGTGTGAAGAATTCAACGCCATAAAGATAAGAAGAACGAATAGCTTCCAAAGGGATTCATGTTAGAAGCTCAAATCGAGTTGTGATACTCTCGATATAGCTTCAACTACGAGTTGCCGACCCTACTTAACTTGGCCCGGATCGACAAGGTCACATTCTGGAGAGCCGCGGCCGCATTAGGCTCGCGAACGCGCATGGCTCTCGGGCTAGACCGTGGGTGAAGTGCAGCAGCAGCGTCCCATCCTACCACTCTCGCTGAGATTTCAAGCTTCACGATGCTTGAAGTGTCGGTGAAGGCGGGACTGCAGGAACATGACGGCGGGAACACCCTCCCCAGCAGCGGGTCCCTGAGGGGGGAGCTTACAGGGCGTTCAAGCCCGCTCCGGGCGCTGCGGGTTCGGGCCCCGGGCGGGCGGGCGACATGCGAAGCGGAACTGGTGGCGGGCTTATTGATGC
>JADDON010000664.1:0-11343 GCA_017140175.1 Fusarium staphyleae | reverse complement strand
ATAATATGCCTCTTATACCTTCGTTACATACCCCTACCTATATAACAGAGACTGTCTGCCTTAAGTTAACTACGCACGGCATGTAAAAACGGTTACCGCTTTGGGAACTTTACGACGGCCCCACTAATTTACTGTAAGGGTCCAGCCAGGTCTTATACAGATATCCACTGACGCTTGGGAACGGAGTACGTAGTAAAAGCAGCAGACTTGGTTATGAGTATCTCTAGCTTGTCAGTTAGGCGTCTTGAGCTTTTCCTTCTCAACGGAAAATGAACTCTAGACGTGTGATTGTTGCTAAGGTCCCGAATGGATTCAAACTTGTTGGGTGTTCATCGACCATCACCAAGGTTACGGCGCATCATGCGAAGAATACAGAGGCATTAGGTAGAATTTGATGTTTCACTAGATATGTTAAACAGACCATATCAAAGTCTCCTTGAATAGGAAGTCTATGTTCGCGAACTAAAAAGCCTATGCAGCTGTTTCGCATATGAAACATAGTTTATCTGAGTGTGATCAGCAATCCTTCCGCACTCACAACGGTGCCGCATTCATATAACGTATATAATTATGCATATACAAATGCAACGCCAACGCGACTTGGGTAACAATCACGGAGCTGTCCTTGTTATGTCTTGTTGGCCGATCTCTGGGGACTTTTTGATGCTCCATTAGGAAGGCAGATTAGATTGCGGGGATGCGCTGTGCCGAACTGCCGATATCACAGCGACCGTTGGTAGCTTATCAAGGTAGTGAGTGGAATGATATGTGCCTTTATCTCCTTGTAAACACTCCTGCAAGCAATGGTAATCGAGAGCTAGAATTCAAAAGTTCCCACGGACCTGGGATGAGAGTGGCTAAACCCCGAGCATGCAGAAGATCGGCGTCACATTATCTATCCATGGGGAGAGTCAAGGGTGGGAGCTCGCCAAGAATATAAATAGATGGCTCGAAGACCACATATTGTCTCCCGCTTCACTCGTGCAGAGCGTCTTGTGCTGCCGCTCATCTCACCATGATGGCATTGTTTCCCCGGGTTGGGTTGAAAGCAGCCCTTTTCACGGTTCTTAGCTTGACCGTCCTCCTCCAAGGCGCTTCTGCGAACAACCCACGTCAATACAACAAGCCAGCGGACGCTCAATACTACAACAAGAAGACATCCCGTTAGTAGAGGCCGAGGGTCAATTTGCTTCCCTCATCTGACTAAACATTTGCCTAGCTTATTATGTTTCACCAACTGGTCTACCCGATGTGTCGTTTGACGTCGGCGAAAGCTACTCTGGTGTAATTCCAGCCAACTCCAAGAAGCCGGGCGTCAATGATCCCAAGTTCTTCTTTTGGTTCTTCCCTACCGTCAACCCTGCCGGGAAGGACGATGTCGTGATTTGGTTCAACGGAGGCCCCGGATGCTCCTCTTTGGAAGGCAAGTCTAGAGCATCTACAGCAGCATCGCTGACAACTTGGACTAACTGATTCGTAGGTTTCATCCAAGAGAATGGCCCGTTCTCGTGGAGGTATGGAACATACAAGCCGATGCCTAATGCTTGGTCTTGGCACAAACTAGCCAATGTCATCTGGTACGACCTTCCCTCGCAAAGTAGTGTGACGCACCGCTAATATGATACTAGGGTTGAATATCCCATTGGTACTGGATTCTCGACCGGTCCCGTCACCGCCAAGAACAACGCCGACACGGCAGCCGAATTCCTGTCTTTCTGGAAGAACCTCGTTGACACTTTTGGTCTCCATAACAAGAAGATCTTCGTCACTGGTGAAAGCTACGCGGGTGTATATGTACCCTACGTGGGCGCTGCTATGCTCGACAAGAAGGACAAGAGTTACTTCGATGTGCAGGGCGCACTCTATTATGACCCAGTCATGCCATACTCAGATCAACTGCGTCTCGACCACGCCGCGTTCCCAAGTTTCTTCCGGTACTGGGAGAATGTCTTTGCGATTCCCGACAAGAACAAGAAGATCCTCGATAAGGACAACGAGAAGTGCGGGTTGGATAAGTATCTTGACTCTCATCTGACCTATCCCCCGCCTGCTAGACCTTGGAAGCCCGTCCAAGTCAAAGGATGCGATATAATCGCACACTTCGACGAAGTCAAGACCGTCATCAACCCGTGTTTCAACGTCTATCATGTGTTCGACACATGTCCCGTCCTATGGGATGTAATCGGATACCCCTCCATCGAGTACACTCCTCCTGGAGCAAAACTGTACTTCAACTTGCCCGAGGTCCGTAAGGCCATCCACGCTCCTGCGGCGCCAAAGGTATGGGCGTCATGCTCAGGCCCAGTGTTTGTCGACAACGACGACAACTACGATCCTGTCGAGCACGAGAAGAAATTCCAGACGCTGGTCGAGAAGACAGGCAACGTGATTATCGGATCCGGCGTGGCAGACTACATCATCCAGCCAAACACGACTGCGCTGGCAGTCCAGGGTCTCAAGTGGAATGGCAAGCAGGGCTTTCAGAAGCCTCCCACCCAAGAGTTTACCCTTCCACATATCAACAATACCGAAAACAACGTCGAGAACTGGGCTAGCGGTAGTGTCCAGGGCTCAGTTCATTCTGAGAGGGGTTTCACGCTGGTGACAGTCAGAACTGCCGGACACATGGTACCTCAGTATGCGCCATCCGCAGCTTTTAGACAACTGGAGGTTCTGCTCGGACGTGCAAAGTCGCTGGCTACTCCATCGCCATTTTCTGTCAACATTTCGACAACATTTGAATGGCCTTACTAGCTTAATTAACTCCTGAGGACTCTTAATATACCACAGTCCAAGATCCTGGATTGTCATTATCAGTATCTATTTTGAGCTTCAATAGTTATGTGGCCGAGATGCAATGATTAAGTTAAAGCGTGACCCGCAGGACATCAGCAATCTTCGTCGCATGCAGACCGGACGTAATAGGCGCCTCAAGTTCTCATGCTTAGATGTCCTGTTTCTTGAAATAAACTAGAATCAAATGTGGTCTCACGGTCTCATGGCATGCGTTGTACTGTGAGAGTCACCTCGCTACTTCTTCTATTGCCTCACTACTTTCACGGAAGCCTAACAAGTGTTCCCAGACACTGGACACTGGTGTAGTCTAGTGCTTCACCCATAGCTACAGCCGACGATCCTTACATTTAATCTATCCTCAGAATTTACAGCAAACGGCCCGCCATTTCTGTACTTCTTATATAGATACAAGCATCAAATATTCATGTCCTTCTTGGTGGCTGCGGGACTCTTGGTCTCCTCACCTGAGCATACCGGTCCTCGTAAGACGTGAGATCATTGGCATCTTCGTCCCTTGGAGGCCAAGTACTCACGCGTCGTGCATCAGCAGAGTCATCGGCGAATCGACGCAAATATTGTCGACCCTCACGACACAATGGCTCCACCGGGGCACGATCAAGGCCACGGGGATTTCCCTCAGGATGGTAAATGACCCCTGCTACGCCATAAGAGCGACCAGTGTCACGGTTCACTGCCACAACACCCCGTATGTGTCCAGGGTCATTGAGTTCTCTTTGCGCAACCCTCGCTCTATCATTGTGGTGAACATGTTGCTCCCTCTCTACACGTCTGACTTGTACAGGTCTCTTAGACATGTCCATGCGACTGCCGACAGGAACCTCATATAAGCCAACTTGTGTAGGGTTGTTTCTCTGTTCGTGAGGCCGGAAATTTGGCTCACGCCCGTTGATTCCATCGTTTCGGTACTCATGAGGATAGGAATTGGGTTTCGGGTTTTGGGGGTCGATAATGACCTCCCGTACCTGCTGCTCTACAACTTTAGCAGGTATGCTGCCTCGAGGAGTCCAGTATTGCTGATAAAGAACCATGATCAGTTGAGATTCATTGATAACATCGTTCCGTGAAGCTTGGGGAGTTGTGAGGTTGGAACACATAAGGGTTTTGTGAGGGTCTGGCAAGTACCATTTCGTTATAATCATCGTCCGAGCTGCGTCTCGGCTCTGCATTACGTCGAAGTCGATGCATAATGTCCTGATAGAGAGCAGCCGCGTAGGAGTCACGAAAATGGGAGCTTTGAAAGAGGAATTTCCGGGTTGTTGATAACTGAACTCTTGAACATAAGAGAGAAAGACGAACGGTGCCTTTCAAAGTGTTAAAAAAGGCGAAAACTCCGGTCAATGGCGACTTCAAATATGTTGGAAACAGATCCCTCTTTTGGCAACCTGACCATTGATAATCCACAGACCTCGATCATAGGAAAGGAGTGTTGGCCCGTACAAAGGACCTAAAGCGCCGCACGAAACGCAATATGCATGTTGAACATGCAAAGAACCAACACACACGTTGGATGTCTTGACCTGAAACATAGTGGCCCGGTGGCTGGCGCTTCTATAGATAGATGAGGGGCTCAGCTTATGTTCCTGGTCAATATCACTCTCGATTCTAATAGTATTTGGTCCTCCTAGCCGCATTGCCATGATCTGGGTCCTAGTCCTGGCTCCCGGCTTCAAGAGAACTGTGAGTTCGGCCAGTTAACGTTATGTGCCAAGCAAGGGGGGGGGGGCTTGTAAGACGACCGCAGCTCACGCCAGACGTACATTACTCCGTACGGAGTAGCACATCAAACCTTCACATTGAACATCAACCAACAGTGCTTCTCCGTTGTACTCCATGGTAAGCGAGCCCATTGGAGGATAAATCTAGACAGTTAACCGGTTCATGCATGTACTGTAATTAGCAATGGCCTGTCGGTCTAAGGAATTGGCGCGCGCATGTCAGTCAAGTGGCGCAGCAGAGGATCTCGGCGGCAAAAACAAAAAACCGTCAAGTACGTAACTACACATGCGGGCACCATACCAAAATATACTGTTACCCTGTCATCACATCCCAGATTCCAACTTTCTTCGCTTTCCCGAGTTTCTTTAGAGGCCCTTACCCAAAATGAGCGACCAAATCGACAACCAGAAGCTCTGGCGACCTGAACCCGCCGCAACTACTCCATCGCCGTGGTTGGCATTCCTCGAGGGCAGAATAGAAGAGGAGAAAGATGAGTACGACTCGGAATCAATGTACTATGAGATTGTTCGCGACTTGCTACTCAAGCCCGACGACGACCCCACTGCCGTGTCTCAGGCAATCCAGAGATTCTACGACTTCTATATCTCCGGCTTTGAGGCAGAAGACTTTGGGATGCGACAGCCTCCCGAGTACGAAGCCGGGGGTGTACTGAATAGCATGTCTATCATTGTTTTTGAAACCCTAGCCGAACTGCCTTTCACTGATCCCAAACACGATAAGCTTTCGAGTTTCTTGATTGGCATTGTTAAGAATGCTTCCACCGAGTTCACTACAGAGGTAGGTATTGGTGGCTCTTTGACGAAGGCTACAAACTGACCACCTCTCAGAACCCCCGGTTCGTGTACTACGACTGGGGTATTCAAGCCGCCGCTTCCCAGAAATGGAACTCAACCCATGGTAAGTCAAGTGTGCAGACATCTGTCGTGCCGAATCCCCAGCCTTACTGACGGTTTGCCTTTGCTATCTTTAGTTGACAGTGGCCCCTTGAGTCTTGAAGGGCCAGTGATAACTCAGCTCGTCAACAGATGGCTCAGCACAACAGCTCTCATCGCCAAACTGTATGATGCAGACTTATTGGATGGATATGGACCTCTTTGGGTGTGTTCAGGTTTCGAGCGGGCTTTCGAAATACGCACAGATGGCGATGTCAGAGTGCACATTATTCGACAAGCCCAAATACTCGCTACCGTCAATTACGTCCTTTTCGCAGGAGAGGCGTTCGCACGGGAGGCTAGAGAGCCCTCGCAGAAGCGTCGACTATTTGAGCTGAACGCCGCTAAGTGGAAGTTCTGGGCTTCAAAGCTCCAGGAAGTCGCTGATATGGTAGACGAGGGGACGGCGTGGGATTTGAAGCATCGAGCTCAAAAGGCCCATGATAAAATGGTCGAGTTGTACCCGGAGGCCTTCACAGATGGACATTTGGGATAGTGTATTGGTTATTAGGCAGAGGTGGTAGACTGGCCTGCCAGCCAACTAATGTCGCAGGCGTCAAGAAATTGGAATAAGACAGAACGATTACCTTGAGCAGTTGATGGTAATCATCGCAGACAATCATCGAATTGAATTCTGGCCCACTCCCAAAGAGCTTGTAGAGGTTAGACAACACTTTATTAGCGTGGCCATAACTATCGATTTCCTGAGTGGCAAAGCCGCTGAAGCCAGCTTAAGACGCCCTATCTGGGAACTTTAGATTGGTCTTTCGAGAAACAGTCATTGTGCAGCTGGAGAGAACAAGGAGGCGTTATTTAGATGACTGGGAAGCCAGGGTCTGATTATCATGGAGTATAGGATGAATGATATCAAAACACACATGCTGCAGCAAGCCAGGGCGATCATGACAACTCGCAGCATATTTCAAGATGATCTGAAAAGGGAAGCAGAATATCATCTGGGTCCCATCAGAGACTCATTGATTGGCTCAGCCAGCGGTATCATCTTTTGGGTGGTCATGGTCATTGGCCTCCCGCTTCAAGAGGTGCGCAAAGGCGGCACACATTGAGGATCAACATGGTGCTTTTGTATTTCATGCTCGTAAGAAGCCCGGTAGACTTCGGGAGGTTTGTCACGGGACTGGCCAATAATTAACCACTGACCAGCAAACAATACTACCGGACATCTATGACTCTCGCGCTATTATATCATATCTACACATTGGTATAGAGACTTGCTCTCTAACAATTTAGTTCCTGAGTGTGAGAAAACGATGCATATTGCTTGCATTTGTTTTCTAGGTCGTAGCCAAGGCCTAAGCGTGGCTGTATCTCAGCGGGCTCATACTGACCTCACACTCAATACAACTTGATAATAAAAACGACACGCAGTGCAGAATCCCGATTCTAATAAATATGGAGTAACTGGGTAGTGAGCGCTGATGGGGCTAAAGTGAAGCCTCTCGGATAGTTATTATGCCGAGGCCTGTCTCCTCCACCAAATAGTTAACTAGTCGACTCCTCTGAACGCCCCGCCTCCTTCTCTTAATCTCTATATCCTTGCTATAATTTTGACAGTCCTGCTTGACCTTTGTCCTACACTACCACATCGACCATTATGACTCTGCTCTCCGCCTCAACCTGGAACACACTAGGCCTAGGTGTAGCCTTTACCTGGACGACACTAGGGTTGGTGGCCATATTCGATCCGCACCAGACCGCCGAGCTCTTTGGCATAAGTGCACTCAAGTCGTCTAGGGGGACTGTTGACCGTTCGAGCATCATTGGCTTTTCAGGTCTAATTGGGTCTCGGGACCTGGCTATCAGTCTGGCTTTATTCTCGTTGGGCAGAAAGGGACACAACAGTGCCATGGGGACAGTCATTCTCTCTACGCTGTGCATCAGTGTAGCAGATACGTATCTGGTCTGGTTAAGACGGAGCTATTCAGAGTGAGTCAAATTATTTGAGCGACTATGGGTGGACCAGTCTGACATGACCAGGATGGCCATTTTAACAGTTGGAAGTTCCTTTTGGGCGTTTGTTGGACTTGGTTTGTGTGGTTATCTCGACTAGAGTGAGCACATGCCATGGAAATTCCTTGGAATCCTTCCGCTATCAATGGAGATAAAAAGTAGCCAACACATAATCACTGTTTCAAACTATCACATCACCTTGTATCTTATTGTCAACAGCGGCCTAAAGAGAAAAGCACCCCCAATGTATACCCAACCATGTCAGAAAAGCTTCCATCGTTATTTCCAGGCTTCGGCCTCTTCTATTTACCATCCCGAAATATGTCGCTGAACAAGACAACCACCAATCAGACCATCTTCCATTGTTGTGAGTCACTGGTTATTGAGTCATCTAGTTCAGGATCAGAGCGGTGAGTAAATATACATTCATCGTAATGTGGATTTATTGACAAGTATATAATGGGCTTCATCATTCCTGACTCGAATTTCGGATACTGAACTATCGATGAAATGGCTACCTTGAACACAAAAACTGCTTCTTCTGGCGCACGATTGAAAATTGCCGTGGTTGGCTGTGTAAGTCGGAGAATATATTCGACTATTTCCACAGAACTAACAAGACAAGGGCCATGGGCAACTGGACACGATATATGAGGCCCTCGCAGCCCAATGTGCTGAACATGGCTGGGCTTTATCAGATCTAGACTTCCTCATCATCTGTGGCGATTTTCAGGTACGAGATGCAACTACGAATCATCTTGACACAACCAACTCACCATCATCAGGCGGTCCGTAATGACCTTGACCTAAATTGCATGTCCGTCCCACGAAAGTATCGCAAGATGGGAGATTTTCACAAGTACTACAGTGGGGCCGTGAAAGCTCCTGTCCTCACTTTGGTGATTGGCGGCAATCATGAAGCACCCAACTATTTCTTCGAGCTCTTTCATGGAGGCTGGCTAGCACCCAATATATACTACCTTGGAGCGGCTGGCGTTGTACGCTACGGCCCATGTCGAATTGCTGGACTGTCCGGCATCTTCAACGCTTCCAGCTACCACAAGCCTCATAACGAGCGTCTGCCTTATGATAGGGATATGATACGGTCCATCTATCATGTGCGGGAATACGATGTCCAGAGGCTTCTGCAGGTTACTCAACCTGTTGATATTGTCCTGAGCCATGACTGGCCTACTTGGGTAGAGCTATTTGGGGATCATGACCAGCTGTTTGCCCAACATCCTCGCTTTCTTGCAAGCGCAAAGGCTGATAAGTTCGGTAATAAACCCGCTGCAGAGCTTCTGAATCATCTCCGGCCATTGTTCTGGTTCTCTGGGCATATGCACACTAGATTTCCTGCAGTCGTTGAGTATCGGAGCACCAAATTGGTTGCCACTATAACGCAACTTCCGTTACCCGACGAATTGAAACAACATCTACCAATATCTAAGAAACATGATATACCATCACAGGCGATGGCCTCGTCTGATCTCGAAGGGGAAAGCAAGAACCAGAAGACCAAGTTCCTAGCTCTTAGCAAACCGGGATCGGATGTTGAGAGCTACATGGAGTTGATAGAAATTCAGCTCCCTTCTCACAAAGACGAAGCCTTATACAGCGACAAAACAAGCGATGGAAAGTTTAGCTTGTGTTACGACCAAGAATGGCTCGCCATCACTCGAGCTTACAACGACACGCTGAGAGTCCCTGACCCTGAAACCCTTGTTGTTCCGCAGCTCAAAGGACGCCAAAAGTCTCATGCGTCCAGTATTCCGAAGCACAAAAGCTGGGTGGATGGAAATCTTGCTGATAAGGACGTCTTAAAAGTTCCCGACAATTTTACCAGGGTCGCGCCAGTGTACGACTTGAACGTTGAGTCGAGAGAAGACCAGCCATTGGAGTATCCCAATCCTCAAACGGCGAGTTTTACAGAACTTTTAGGTATGCCTAATAAGTTTCACTTGGACCAAGTAATCTTGTGACCGAAAAGGTTGGCTACTTTGCAGCAAACAC
The DNA here is from genome assembly GCA_017140175.1 of Fusarium staphyleae. NCBI lineage: Eukaryota > Fungi > Ascomycota > Sordariomycetes > Hypocreales > Nectriaceae > Fusarium > Fusarium staphyleae. The sequence goes on along the minus strand of JADDON010000664.1, from coordinate 1,873 downwards.
CTAGCGCTAAGCGTATGAGCATTGAATAAATAGTTGATGGAAGTATTCTGTGTATTCAAGCCTGATAGATGTTACTTCCAATGTCCTTATCGACGGCGCTTCTGCAGTATCATTAATATAGAATACTCGGCTAGTTTAGTAGGTAAGCGAATAGGTAGGGCTTAGAATTGAAGCAATGGTTTAAGTAGCTAAGTAGTTAGTGAGTTAGAACAGCACATATCTATATTCGCGTGAATAGCTTGCCACGTTAAGCATTGCTTTCCCGCGAGCAGGATATAAGAAACCACATTCAGCTGTGGCAAGTTCACGCGGCTAACCTTTACTGATGTTACATATGAGACTAATAATAGCATTAGAACACAGCCTGTGCTAAAGAGTACCAGTTCTCAATAAGCATGCGATCATCCTAACTTATTGCCACACTATATTACCTAATCACCCGGATTGCTTCATCGCCATACGGAGTACTATTTTAGACTGAGAATCTGACGCGGCACGCGGTAACTAACTTACATCCCTCATTGATAAATATCTGTCTCTCAGCGACCACGGGGTCGAGGGCATTCTCGCCATGTCTGAGTCTCATTACTCCTCCCATGGCGAGGCACCCACTCAAGCTCAAGGGATGATAACCTCTGATCATTCAAACGATGTCAAGATCATTATTACCCCGGCTACGCCCATAGTCAGCAACTCTAGCCTCGTTCACCGACGCGACCACTCCCACGGTCACGTTATACGGCTTCCTGATGTAGCGGAAGAGAAAGAGGTCCATACCCCGAGACAGGACTATGAAGAGAAAGAGGTCTACAACCCTGGGGTACAAGTTAATGCGGCTGAGAAGGAGGTTTATATCCCGACCGAAGGCTACTCTGATAAACAAGTGATTCAGCATATAGACCCAACTGAAAAAGAGGTCTATGATGCTGGGACAGTGGATGTTAGAGCCGAGAATGCCGATACTGCTGAAAAGGAGGTCTACCAGCCCGAGAGCGGTGAAAATGAGGATGGGAAGGCTAGAGTTCAGGGTGATGAGGCCAAGAAAAACACCTCTGACACCGGATCTCCTGCTTCCCAAGCTGTACCTCCTTATTCACCTGACGCAGTGGCATTATACAGTCCCCATAATACGCAATCCCAGCAGAGCGATCTGAATCCAGAACAACAATCGAGGGTATCGTCCGAATCTGAGACATCCTCGGGGAAGCGATCTCGACCATCCTTGATTCAGCGCCATCTCGATAAGATCAACCAAGCCGTTGACAAAAAGAAGAAAGCCATAACGACGTTTGCCGCCCAATCAAACACCGCCATTAATGATCGGTACGAGAAGGCCGAAAAAGGCCTCACTAACCGTTGTATCGCTGTTGAGCAGAGCGTCAATACCCGATTTACCCGTATGGGAAAGGACTTCAATGACAGGCTCGGTCGTGTTGAGCAAGGCGTCACCACTCACAGTGCCCGCCTAAAGCAGGGTGCAAGCACGCTTAGTTTTCGGGGTCAGAGCTCTGAGGAGAAACGGAAGCAAAGCGAGTAGCATGGCCTGACTACGTGTCTTTGTGTTATTATGAGATATCCATGGCCATCAATATTGTTGGAAGGTGGCTGCCTCAGGCACCTACTTCCCTTAGCTCCAACCTACGGATCCCCACTTAGCTTAGCATAATATACCTCTTACATACTTTATTATATACCCCTACCTTTATAAATAGGTTATAAGCCCCTTATGCTTTACGCTAGCTAGAACCTTTAATACTATTAGATTATCCCTAGACTAGATATAAGGTATTATTATTAGTATCCTTTCCTCTTTTTTTAGCTTTTATAGCACTTTTAATATATTATCCTAAGGAACTATATTAAATATAGGTAG
>JADDON010000663.1:0-23492 GCA_017140175.1 Fusarium staphyleae | reverse complement strand
TTAGTTAGGCTAGGTAGGGCTCTTATTATCCTGCTTTCTTGCTTATAACACCTTATTTAGCTTTAGAGTTCTAGACATACTCATATAGCACTCTAATAAGAGTTCTTAAGTTCAAACTACCTAACTAGAGCGCAACCCATTGTAGTAACCCTACAGAGTATTTATTTCAAGTTATAAGAGTAACTTCTACGAAACATTAATATGGCATAGGTTAATAACTCATATCCCTGTAGCATCGCTAGAAAGGTGAAACCACGGGGTTTTCAAATGATTCTACTTAAAGAGTACGCGTAAAGCTGAGGAACAATCGTTGACATCAGACCAGGTTCTGTAAAAACTTGACCAGTAAGCGTACCATGGACAGCAGAACTGTTATGTAGCCAGCTGATACCCGTATTTAGACATCCTAAGGTCATTTCCAGGAATTGACCGAGTAGACTTATAGGCGGTATTGATCCAACACAGTGCCTATTCTACATTTTCCACAGACAATACTAACGTGCGAGAAAGCAGAAAGCGCATGTTCTTAGCTGCCTGTTGATTTGGTAGTAAGCTATGTATGCCACAGTACAGTTTTGCATGATATGGAGAAATTCAAGCATGTAGGGTTCATATAAGACAGACCTGAGCTCTCTAGGAACACAGTCTTATATAGGGATATAGGCTAACTCTCTAATGTTCATCACAATACAAATAGGAAATAAATTTGTATTTATGTCACTCGCGCAGCACATGGTTACCATGAATATTGATGCAGGCAAAGAGGCACTCCATGGATCTTCTATGGCCAGAGTATCTGAGTCATAATTGCCCAGCACATTAACACTTAGGCCTGGTTATTAACCCCGGAAATATGTCAGCTATCTCCATCTCCTAGCCGATCCCAGACAATTGTTGGGCTGCACTTGACAAAGACGGGATGTTGATTTGCTGGTGACCGCATCCTTTGCCGACTCGGCACCGATCAGATATTAATTAACCCACTCAATGATGAAGACAGCCCGGACTTTAGTACTCTCCCCTGACCACCGATTTCTTATTTAACTGGTTGATTCAATTGTCTTCTTCTCTTTCAATATCTTGGATATGTTACCATTGGGCAATTTGTTTTGCTTTTGTCTTATACATCATGAGTGGTACACCACCAACACCAAGTTCTGATCGTCGATCTAGCATAGACGAGGATCAATCACGCCCAGCAAACCAGGACCCCGAAAAGCAATCTGAGCCATCTGCCCAAGATCCGACCCCTGCCTATTCATTCTTTACCTTATGGCAGAAACGTTTCATTGTTCTCGCGGCTGCTTTCAGCGCCCTCTTCTCCCCCATGACGGCCCAGATCTACTTCCCTGCGTTGCCGACCATTGCCAAGGACCTTGGGGTTACGGCAACGCAGATCAATCTCACTGTCACCACTTATATGATCTTCCAGGGAATCACACCCATGTTTATTGGATCTCTGGCTGATAGCGGAGGAAGACGGCCTGCGTATATTACGTGTTTCGTTATCTACATCGCAGCAAATATTGGCCTTGCCCGTGCGCCAAGTTATGGTGCGCTTCTGGGAATACGATGTCTTCAGTCCGCTGGCTCTGCGAGCACTGTGGCTCTTTGTTTCGCTGTTATCGCAGATGTTGTCACCTCGGCCGAGAGAGGACAGTATATTGGGTTGACCGCTGTGCCTGTTGTGCTCGGCCCAGCCCTTGGACCGGTCATTGGCGGCTTGCTCGCCCAGTATCTTGGTTGGAGATCCATCTTCTGGTTCCTGGCTATTCTGGCCGGTGTCGCACTTGTCCTTATTGTTGTGTTCTTCCCAGAGACGTGCCGGCACATCGTTGGCGATGGCTCAATCACACCACCGCTCGCCTATCGGTCATTATGGCAGATGTCGAAACTCCGACGGACGCGGACATCGTCAAACAAGACCGACCTGAGTCGCCAGGTCTCCAGAGCATCTCAGACTAAGAAGAAGTTCAAGTTCAAGGCGCCCAATCTACTCGACTCTGTGTTCATGCTGTTTGAGAAGGAGACTGGCCTCCTTCTCGGCTTCAGCAGCATCTGCTTCGCGGGCTTCTACTGCGTGGCCACGGCGATGCCTACTCTCTTTGAGAAGAACTATGGGCTTAACCAGGTCCAAGTTGGTCTGACGTTTCTTCCCATAGCGGCCGGGTCCATCATCGCAAGCTTCATCATAGGTGCCTCCATAAACCGCAATTTCAAGCGTCATTGCGACAAGTTGAACATTCCGTATGAGCGCAGCCGGCAGCAGGACCTTACCGGTTTTCCAATTGAACGTGCTCGCCTTGAGATTGGGATCCCTCTCATGCTGGTTGCTGCCGTTACGCTCATTGCCTGGGGCTGGGCAGTTGAGGCCAATGCTCATCTTGCCGTGCCGTGCGTGCTGAGCGCGCTTATCGGAGTGGGCATGGTCGGCTTCAACAACACTGCCAACACGCTGCTCATAGACATTCACCCGGGAAAACCTGGCACTGCGAGCGCGGCCAATAACTTGACGCGTTGTCTCGTTGGAGCGGGAAGCAGCGCAGCGGTTGTGCCGATGATTGATGCGATGGGTGCGGGTTGGACTTTTACCCTGGTGGGAGGCCTGTTGGGTGTTGTAGGCTGCCCCAGCTTATTTGGGTTGATGATCTGGGGGGTCAAATGGCGAGAAGATCTGGCGATCAAACAAGAGAAGAAGAGGAAGGCCAAGGAAGAACATGAATGATGCTTACGAGGTCGCTGTAGGTTGAGAAAGACTGTATCTGTGTAATCGTACTCTTGGGTATAAAGAAAAATGCTTAGAGATAATTTCTAAAACAATAACAGCAGGGAATCAATTTATATCGATATACCTTATTTACGTCTTGGTGTTATTGGGTGACAATGTTTCCCCATTCAACTTTGTGGTGTGGGCTCGGCCAGTCGCAGGACGCAAGAAGTTGTACGGAGTATCAGCATGGCATTCTCAACAGGACAGAGTAAAATCAAGTGGACTCGGTCACCATGAGGATATTATATGAGACACGGATATTGTCTTGGTTGAGCAGCCTGGGTTGTTGCTCTAAGATACAGCTTCAAAGCCTGTAAGTCGGCAAGCGGCCGAATGTGGGGGACCGAAATACAACTTTTCCACAGATAAACTCACCTTCGCCAACAAAATCCAAGACTCGCAGACATAGCCCTCAGCCATTGTGATGCTTCGCCCACTGGAACCATGTCTTCCTTCATTTTTTCAGCCGACATAAAGTCTGTATGTCGTTTGTTCGGCCTGGCACTCTTCAAAACCGCTGTCGCCATCCTCACCCTTCTCGTCTCAATCGTCATATACCGGCTCTTCCTCCATCCTTTGGCACGCGTACCAGGGCCCAGACTAGCCGCCGTATCTAGCTTCTGGCATGCCTATCACGCAAGAAACGGGCACATGGCTCATCTGGGAAAGACATTGCATCGGCGCTATGGACCTGTTGTCCGTGTAGGGCCAAACGAGGTCTGGTTCGATAGCAAAGAGGCTTTCCAGGCCATCTACAGTACGAGCAGCAGTTGAAATGACCTATCTCGCAGCCATCTACTGACATACTCTTTAGGTAGTGGAAGCGGATATGAGAAGTCAGACTTTTACTGTTAGTTCTCAATATTTATATATTTTAGCAACAATAACTGATCTCGACAGTGGCTACGGCCTTGACCAAACCTCGTGTTGACTGGCAGCTCAACGCTCACTTCTCAGACACCCTTGACCTTCTCTCAGAACGAGATACAAGGCGGTACCGCCTTCAACGTCGACTCATCGGTCCCGTCTACCAGACCTCCAACTTGCTCCAATATGAAACTGTCATTGACGAGGTCCTCGAGCGCGCCATCGCCAAGCTAAAGACTCTGGAAGGGGCCCCAGTTGAACTAAACGAATGGATGCACATCATCGCCGTGGAATGCCTCGGCGCAATTGTCCTCTCGTGGTCGCCTGGCATGCTCAAGAAAGGCACCGATTGGGGTTCCGGATCCCACGCCTACCACGGCTGGAGGCGAAAGAGTGTCTTTGGCCAGTTTCCTACCATCGTCAAGTTGAACTTCCTGTCCAGGTCGCTTGGTCGGCTCTTCAGCACAGTCTGGGGAGTAAACTTTGAGATACCCAACAACTTTCGGCCATTCTTTCCAGTGAGTTATTCGCCTTGAGCCTGAAAGCCCAAGACTGACACCTTGTTAGGAAGTAGGGAGGAGAGTCTCTCGGCGAGTGAATGCAGCAGCCAGGCCCAAGCCGCCCAAGGATAATCGCCAGGACCTTCTCGCCGACTTGATACAGCTGCACAAATGTAAGCCAGAATTCACCGATACGTACCTCCGCAAGATGGCAATTACCAATTTCGGGGCTGGACACGAGACGATGGCATCGACATTGACCTCTATCTTTGCCCTTCTTGGGTCGAATGAAGGTGTCCGGGCTCGTGTTTCTCAAGAACTTCTCGAAAGCCCTGGATCTTGCCAATACTCGACGGTGACACGTCTACCAGCGACACAGGCTCTAATCAAGGAAGCCAAACGCCTATATCCAGTCATCAGCATGTCTCTACCCCGTAAGGTCCCCAGCAGCGGCCTTGACCTTCATGGACACCACTTCCCGCCCGACACAGTCGTGGGCTGCAACCCAGTGGCCCTACATCGCAACCGCGAAATCTTTGGCCCCGACTCTCACATCTTCAACATAGATCGGTGGATTACTGCGGAGCCAGACCGGGCGCGCACCATGGAACGAATCAGTCTCAGCTGGGGAGGCGGCTCAAGGACATGCCCTGGGCGGCATTTGGCTGAGCTTGTTGTCTTTAAAGTTGTGCCAGCCCTGGTGAAAGAGTTCGAGATTGAAGCTGTTTTGCCGCCCGAGAACGAAAGTCGGTCGTATTTTCTGTCCATGTTGACAGGAGTCAACGCACGATTCATTCAACGAGAGTCCGCGGAACATAACCAGCATCAACATGTCTCGGGATCCCCATCTTGCTGATAATTACTAACGTTAATCAATGATCCTTTACTCATTGTCTCTATTACTGCTCCATACTTGAGGTGCGCCCTTGAGACGACATAACCTCTATTATTAATCCGCCACTATATAGCGACGAACCTGCATTCTTGACCATTTTTAACAAAGCAAACAAGTCAGAAGATCAAATAATGGTTCGGCCAATTGCCACAGAGAACACTCTCATCAAGGGAAGCCGCGTCGCCTACGGTATCTACGGCACTGGCATTCCAGTCGTTCTCATCCATGGAACGCCCTCTTCCTCCCTCATATGGCGCAACATTGTACCGAGTCTCGTTTCAGCCGGATTCAAAGTCCACGTCTTTGACCTGCTCGGCTATGGATTGTCTGAGCGACCATGGGACTCGACCGTCGACACGTCCATGACTGGTCAGGTTCCCATCCTAAAGGGTCTTTTAGAGCTTTGGGGCTTGGATAAGACCCATGTCATTGCGCATGATATTGGCGGTGGAATCGCTCAGAGATTCGCTGTGTTCTCCCGCGACAGGGTACTATCTCTCACGCTCATCGACGTTGTGAGCTTTGACAGCTATCCCTCAAAGCGGACCAAGGAGCAAATGCAGAACGGGCTCGAGGTCCTCAGCAAAACACACAGCGATAAGCACAGAGCTCATTTCAGAGAGTGGCTGCTGACTGCTGTTAAGAACCCAGACAAGCTCGAGGGATCCAGTCTAGATACCTACCTCGACTACATCTCGGGGCCTGTAGGGCAGCCAAGTCTGTTCGAACACCAAGTCCGACACTACGACCCGAAGCATACTATGGAGGTAGCCCCCCGGCTTGGAGAGCTAGAGAAAATCCCGGTGCAGCTCATCTGGGGCGCGGATGACGCGTGGCAAGTTGTTGACTGGGCTCACAAGCTTCATGAGTCTATACCTGGTTCTAAGCTCAATATTGTGGGGGATGCTGGGCATTTTTCACCAGAGGATCAGCCAGAGCGGATATCTGAGCTACTCGTTTCATTTTTAAAGCAGCATGAGAATGGCGGTCAAGGTTCAAGATCATAGATGAAAGCAGCCTTCCTTTCTTTGCGACTTAGAATAGTGATCCAGATCCTGGGCCCATGATTGAGACTGCAACTCTTGCTTACATGAAAACTGCTTCTTGAAAAGTGAGATGCTTTTATAATGGTAAATAATATAAAATTCTACACATTTCAAGCATCATGCCACCAAGTTTAAACAACTATAGTTCTCCAGACATGGCGAGCTACATGACCAAGTTCCACTAAATTCAGAACTCTGCTATTTAGTTCTAGGGAATGAGGTTATGGAGGTTCTAAGTGGAAGAAGAATGCTGAACGCCAGATCACTTGGCTACATAATTACTATGAATTTGTTCTCCTTCGAATAGCCCAGACCAAGGGCTTTGAATTTCCTACTAGTGAGATGCGTCTCAAGAATCTAATTCAGCTTCTCCAAGCTCAGGCTCCGCAGTTACTATATTAAGCGTCGTATCCTGTAGCGATGTAGGATTATAAATTCAAGAACTCTTATGTGTATTATGCTTTGGATGTGCCAAGGGTTGAAAAGTTCAATGCACCGTAGTCCGATTGACCTTGGATTTTCTCAAGCTACTTACTCCCTTGTCTTAAGGGGGGCGTGAATGAGAAGATGAGTTTATTAGTTGTCAAACTACATATAATAGAACAACGAGCCGACTTCTATGTGGATAGGCTGGGGGGCTTTTTACCTATCAAGTTATAGTTATGGCTTGACCAACGCTCGCCATTATCTTCTACGCTTAGCTTCTCGCCCAGCTCTCGTAATCATCTTTTTCCAGGAGAAACATAGAGAGCAGTCTATCAACCATGAGTCATTAGTTGTGTCGGTACAAGAAGGCAAGGTTTTTCGTACTAGAAGTCTCATGCGTCTTGCACGTATACAGGCCGTTGGCATCCCTCGTGACCTCGGGTACTTCAATTGCTTCTCGATCGAGGGAATCAATCTGTGTACAGCCATTGCCTGAATTAGTGGGGAGAATTACAAATTCAAGGAGACATAATAGAATTTACCCCGTAGTATGCATCATTCTCCTCGCGAAAGTCCTCGCCGCAGTCTTCACACTAGGTTTAGACGCCGATTTTAGTAAAAAAAAGCTGGATGGACACGGGGGTAATGCGCACGCACCACTTCCAGGAGATGCTGCTCACAGAAGACAGCATCGTTGATCTCAACGCTCGCAGCCATGGTGAATGATCACAGAAGATTTTGTAAGAAGGCTTGGGGGGATACTGTTCGGGCTTATCAGAGCGATGGACCGATGTTATGAGGAGAGAATCTCAACGTTATATACCAGGAGACGAAGAAAGGGATCCGTCTAGAGCGGGGGTTAGTCTAGTCTAACTAGTTAGTCTGAGACAAATAATAAGAAGTCAAGTCAGCGGCTTGGATTACATCAACAACAAAGGTTAGTAGAGTAGTCAGTGGCTAGCTGAGCTCAAACATTGCGTACTAGTTTGGACTAAACCATCCACTTCGCCCACTCGTCACTTAGTTAACCTATGCAAATCCCCTATGAATACAGCCTAGTTGAAAGCTCGTAAGTTAACATAAATGAGCAGTGATCTACAAAGAAGACCACATGAGCAAATTTCAGCTCAACTAGTTATCCCCTACGGGTATACCCACATTCAACTCGTCTGTCGTAACAGCAGTGATGTAACTAAACCTCTTCAACCTTCCTGACACTCTTTGTACCAGCTTGAAAGACCTGATAACTACTAGGCTGTGGTCATCAGTACTAGTTAGTCTAATCGACAACTTTTTGATAGACTTTAGACGCTGACTTAAAGTGAAGGAAGCTTCATAACCATTGTATTATACTAGAAAGCCGTTGTCGGGATAAACCAATGTTCATTTACAAACCGAGCTCCTTGATGATAATATCTGCTGCCTTTTCCCCAACCAGCATAGCTGTATTGCAAGTATTTCCTCCCACGTTCTTGGGTGGGATACTCAGGTCCGCCAGCTTTAGTCCTTTCGTTCCGTAGATATTGAGGTATCTATCAACGACACCCTTCTTCTCGCGAGGAGCCATCTTACACGTGGCAATCGAGTGCCAGGTCGTCTCGACATGCTCACGGACCCACTGCTCGATAGCCGCGTCATCTTCAGCCGAGTACTCTATATCAGCAACATTGCTGCCGAGGTCCGAGTCAAGCTCAACAGAAGAAGCCTTTGAGCCTGCAGGCCAGCTTGGGTGACCGGCGGCAAGCTCACCGCGGTACATTGCGGTACGTCGCATAATCTCGCGTGACTTCTTGTATGCCCAAAGCTGCTTCTTAATGTCAAGCTCCTCCTCATCATTGAGAAATCCCACATCGAAGTCGAGTGCATCATCAATACCAGGGCCTGTGATATGGATATGGCCACGTGAGTAAGGGTAGGCAGTGTAGTTTCCAACAGTAACATACTGGCCCTCAGGGACAGACGAAGGATCTCCAAGGAAACTATACATTATCAGCTATCTGCCGTTTACAACTTGACGCGTCGTGTGGCTTACCATGACACAAGTCCCATTAACATTATGGGTCGATCGGGGTGATCCTTGAAATCAGCCTCCCAAGCCTTGCGGAAGGCAGGCCCAAGAGTAGTAACGTCTTCTTCTGTAGGACGAAGCTTAGATGAAACGTCAATCGAGTTCCAGCCTAAGACAGGGTCCTTAGCATCAATCAACTCCTGACGCTTATGCGGGTTCCTAAGGACCCTGTCAATGGTCTCGTTTGGTTGAAGATTAGTCCTATAGGGGTAGAGAATGAGATGGTGGTCTTCGTAGTTTGCACCAACCCCAGGGAGGTCGACCTGGACCGGAATACCGGCCTTCTCGAGGATCTTGGGGTCACCAAGGCCTGACCGTTCAAGAACAGGCGGGGTGCCTAAAGCGCCACAAGAGATAACTACTTGCTTGCGAGCCTTGACAGTCAACCGAGGGTGCTGAGTGGGACCAGTCTCGACTTGAAAAGCAGGGTTAGGGGTATACTCGATACCGATGGCCCTCTTCTGGTCATCAAGGAGCACGCGAATGACCTTTGATTTGACGAGCACGTGGAGGTTAGGGTATTTCTTCTCGTCGTTAATCTTGTCGTGAAGATATGCCGTGGCAGTATCTTGCCGCCTACCCTCTGGTGAAACAGACTTGTACCAGCGCTGGAAGCCATTGTTGAAATCCAAGGCCTGTAGGTCATCATGCTCAGGCCAGCCAACCTGCTTGGCAGCCTGGATGAAGTCGCTCTCAGAGTTCTTGGAGCGAAATGTACCACTGCTGATCTGGACAGGTCCATTAGAGCCGTGTACCTCAGGATAGGTGGTTCCATGAAAAGTTTCAATCTGATAAGATACAATAAGTATAAGTACACATTCACTTAAGAGTACGCAAAGAGTACCAACCCTTTTAAGGAGAGGAATTAAGTCATCGGCAGACCAGCCCGGAGTGTCCCAAGAGTCAAAGTCAGAGCGTTGTCCACGCGTGTACATCATAAAGTTGATCGAGGAACCGCCGCCAAGAGTTCCACCGCAGGCAATAACAGGCTCGCGGCCAGCGAGCTGCTTTGCCTTGTTACCCTTATAGAAGAGAGTTGTGGTACTAGTAGGTAATAGGTGGTCCAGAAAAAAGACGGGATGCTCGATGTTCTGGACACCACGGTTATCGGGACCTCCCTCAATGAGTAGGATGGATAGCTTAGGATCGGCTTCTGCCAGACGCCCAGCAATAACACACGCCGCCGCACCACCTATTGAGAGCGGTAACTCATGTTAGCCCCAGCTGTTTTCTCTGAGACCGAGAAGCTGGAGATAACGTACCTCCAGCGATGATAACATCAACCTCATCGACGCCCTCGGTGAGCTTATTGTACAAGCCCATGCTGATGTTACAGTAGATAGTTGGGTCCTTGGTGTATCACGAATCTTGTCGGATGCGCAGTCTTGGTCTGCCTCCCACCTCCCGGAAGTTCCGGCTCTTATAACCCTCTAGCTCACCGTCTTCCTCTCGTCTGTCCGTTGTTATCAGGGGTACATGCATTGCGCAAGAGACGATACGACGCTCTAGACGGACCTGCATACTCTCCTCCGGTCTCAGGTATGTCTTGGGCAGTAGTTCCGGGCCGCGATCTTCAGCAGTAACGGAAGCCGAACCGCGGCCCGAAACAACCCAACGCTACTATACCGAGAGCGAGGATACGTAGATCATCAGCTCGGTTCACTCAGCTAGTACAACAGACCTGCCGCATTGGTTAAAGCTTCACCTCTGCCACGTAAGAAATCTGTGGTCTGTGCCCCCAACTACTCTCATACCTGAACAATACCAACTGCAAGAAACGAGCAAGGCTCGCATCGAGGACTAGGTTAGGGTTAGATCACGAACGTGCTTGACCCAGGCGGGAGCCCTCTCGCACGGCACATCTGTGGGGTGCGGAGTAGTTAGGCACGCATCGGCAGATACAAGGATACAGGGCAGCAAGTACATATTCTACAAGATCATTTGACTCAGGGATAAAGAGACCGAGTTGACTCTATAAAAGTTACCTACTGTATATGGAAAAGTCTCTCGAGACTAATGTACGGCTCAGACGCACCAATACATAGTCGAAGTAGGAGCCACATATCAAGCTTTGGAATCCCTGCAACGTCGACCAAGGTGTCTCAACACAGCAAGACTTGACCTAAAGAGTTCGTCAACCCTGCCAAGTCTTTAGTGGCCATCACTAGCGTCAGGGACCATGCTTCTCCGGGGAAACAACTGCCGGGGTCGAATATATTGTCTCATATCGGTATGACCCCTTGTCCAGCCAGCAACTTAGAAGATCATTGAGCCGGCTAGAGCGGCAGACGTCTGTGTGTCTTGTTTCCAGTGTTCACTTGTGATTTAGCGCAAGACAACCTTCTTGTATTGAGTCTAAATTGAGTTTCGGCTGATACCTCACGGACATCTACGTAGTATGCAGTAAACATATAGCTGGAGATCGTCGCAACCTCGCGCCCTCATTTCTTCGTCCTGGGCTCTGTGCTTCCTGGCACGAGCTTCAACTCACCGGATGATTATTATAACCCGTTTCATACCCTCGTACATCTGGTCCATGTGCTGCTCTCGGATGTTCACATCATGTGAGTTCTCTGCTTCCTTTGAACTGCTCGTTTGAAACTTTCAACCCTGGCTTTTACAACGAATCGACTCGCGTTCACTTGGGATGGAGTCCAAGCAGACGAATATCTGGGTGGTGCTGTGCATCACATTCGTGGTTGCGACGACTGGCACAGCATTTCGATTTCTTAGTCGCAGACTTAAGAGAACTCCTTTATCATGGGACGACTACTTTGCACTTTGCGGATATGTAGGTTGTCGCTCTTGGTCCACGAAGCCATCAGTTACTAACCCAGCTTAGTGCATGTCAATTGCCTGGATCGTTATCATTCCTTACTGTATGCTCCCGCTTGAATGCCGACTGAACAGAACGCTGATGCAGGTAGCAAGGGCTCAACCTTGGCCTCGGCCTTCACATCGAGGACATCAAGAGTCCGCCCCTAGACGATGTTCTTTTCGAGAGCAAGCTCCTGCTCTTTATTGCCGAGCTTATATACGCATTTGCTCTTTTCTTCGCCAAAATTTCCATCTTGAGCTTATATTGGCGCATGTTTCGAGTCACCAACATTAGACTTCCCATCCAGATCTTGTTTGGGTGTTCTGGAGTTTGGATCACCTTCCGCGTAAGTGTCTTGCATACACTCTGAAAGAAGAACGTGTACTGACCTTGGCTAGATATTTATGGGCATATGGCACTGCGTTCCCATCCACGCCTTTTGGGACTCTTCTGCTGGCGGAAAATGCGATATCGAGGATAAAAAGTTCTTCTTTGGGACCACCTTGGTCCATGCTGTCATCGATATCGCTATTTTAATCCTGCCGATATTGCAGATAAGAAAGCTACAGCTCCCTCCCATGCAGAAATTCAGCATTATGCTCTTATTCATGTTTGGGTTTTTGTAAGTGGCACAGCAGACAGGCTGTCAATGTACATACTAACTTGATGCGATAAAGTATCTGCGCCGCTGCTATCGTCGTGGTCGTGTCTGCTAGACAATTCAACGACAAATCCGTGGATCTGACCTGGAACATCTGCAACATTGTCGTGTGGGCAACGGTCGAGGTCAACCTCATTACCGTCTCCGGTAGGTCTGGCAGTCTACATCCCATACGGCTGGCTGCTAACCAGAGATTCTTGTAGCCAATCTCCCTTGCGTCCGACCTGCTTTCCTCTATCTCTTCACTTGCACTCATCCAGGGGCAACTACTGGCGCAAGCTCGGCCAGCTATAACTACAACCGCAGTCAGGCCAAGCAGTCGATTCGCCTCTCCACGCTGCCCAGGTCAGCAAACGACGAATCGAGCTCGACGCACCAACTGGCCGAATCTGATGATGGCGGCCGCGGCTCGTCGGATTTTGAGAACCACATACTCGATAGATATCCAGGACACAATACCTCGGTTGTGACCGCGCCCCATGGTACGAGCGGTGCTGCTTTCCAAACGGGCACTAGCGGAATTATGGTTAAGAACGAGACTATGGTGCGGATTTCTAAACAGTTGTGATCAGCCAGGAAACAACTTTTATAAGAGGTAGGCGGAGTCAGGATAAAGTAGCGGGTGATTTATTAAACACCTACTTATTCTTTCACGAGAAAGGCCCTTTATATGAATTATTAGATCATATCGTACTATTTACCTTTCCGTCTTATACCTGAGGTTACTACCAATGTGAAATGTTTCAAAATAACGACGCTGAGGCTCTCCAAGATAGTTGCACTGAATGTGAATAAGGCCTCTGAGATTCCGTCTGGTTCTGCCCACAACATGAACACGAGCTTGAGGTTCTAACTAGGCTACGTCTGAATATGAATAATACTAGCCTGGGTATATGATTGAATTATCACACTGGCAGGTAGTCTCTGTACCTTTCTCCCAAGAAGGCTTTCCCAGTCTAGAAGGTCATGGACCTGTATGGAAATGACGTGCGACGAGCCATGATAGACTCTAGTGAATCACGTGATGGAAATCGGTGCCGGGTAAGCTCCGAAAAGCCGGTCCGTCTTGGCCGACGAGTCAACGATCAACGAATTCGGCGGCACCGAAAAGTACAGATCGCGACTTGGAGATTGCAACCAAGAAATTGGAAAAGCGGCCACTCGGCGGGCAATTCTCAGTTGGACACACCGCATTCATTCGGTGATACTTATCGACATTTCTCATCTCTTTCTTCCCATTCTTGATATTCCCCCCCCCTCGCATCGAGAGATCCAACCTCTCGTCAGTTCGCCCACCATGGCGCCCCTCGTCGACAACCCTCAAATAAAGGGTGCCGAGCTGTTGCGCCCTTTACCCCTGCAACTGCACGCCTACATTTGGCCGTTTGCCATCATATGGCCCATCTTCCTGGCCTTTTATATGAGCCCCGACCTCTACGAGAAGCACATCGGCGCAGAAGAATGGACTGTTTTCTGGACTGGCACCATCATCACCCTGCAGTCCCTGGTCTGGCTCAGCACCCACTGGAGCGTCGACCTTGAAGGCAGCTTCAAGGCTAAGAAGGCCAAGGATGTTGAGAGTGCGGAGCTGATTAAGGTCATCCCCATCGCCAACGCGGGTTCCCCAGAGATTTGCAAGCTGGTTCGCGATAAGGTGGGAAGATTCTCCAATTTACAGACGTGAAGCCAGAGACTAACAATATCGCTCGACACAGACCGGTGGCAAACTCAACACCTCGTTCCTTTTCCAGAAGCGCCGTTTTCTCTATAAGCCTGAGTCCAACTCATTCGATACTCTCAAGTACGCCATCGACGTCGAGCCCAAGCCCAGCATCGGCCACTTCCAGACCTCAAAGGGCTTCGAGACGCAGGCTGAGTTGTCGCGTATCGAGCAGCACTATGGCAAGAACGCCTTTGATATTCCTGTTCCCACCTTTACCGAATTGTTCAAAGAGCACGCCGTTGCGCCCTTCTTTGTCTTTCAGATCTTCTGCGTCGGACTGTGGATGCTCGATGAGTACTGGTATTATTCACTCTTCACTCTGTTCATGCTTGTCGCCTTCGAGAGCACTGTTGTTTGGCAGCGCCAGCGCACCCTTAACGAGTTCCGTGGCATGAGCATCAAGCCATACGATATGTGGGTGTTCCGTTTGGGTAGATGGGTCGAGATCCAGAGCGACGAGCTCCTTCCTGGCGACCTTGCTTCTGTCGGCCGAACGAAGGAGGATAGTGGTGTTGCATGCGACATGCTTCTTGTCGAGGGTACTGCTATTGTCAACGAGGCCATGCTTTCTGGCGAGAGTACTCCTCTCCTCAAGGACTCCATTCAGCTGCGTCCCGCTGATGTTGCTATCGACACCGAGGGTCTGGACAAGAATGCATTCCTTTGGGGTGGTACCAAGGTCCTCCAGGTCACCCACGGAAACCCTGATCAAGAGAAGCCCAAGCTCTCATCTGGCGTTCCTCCTCCCCCGGATAATGGTGCCATGGCTGTCGTCATGAAGACCGGATTTGAGACTTCCCAGGGCAACTTGGTCCGAACCATGATCTACTCTACCGAGCGAGTTTCTGCCAACAACGCCGAGGCCCTCTTCTTCATTCTCTTCCTCCTTATTTTCGCCATTGCTGCCGCCTGGTATGTCTGGGACGAAGGTGTCCGAAAGGACCGCAAGCGCTCCAAGCTCATGCTGGACTGCGTCTTGATCGTCACCAGTGTCGTCCCTCCTGAACTTCCCATGGAACTGAGCCTTGCTGTTAATACTAGTCTGGCAGCACTTGCCAAGCTGGCCATTTTCTGTACTGAACCTTTCCGTATTCCCTTTGCCGGTCGTGTTGATGTGGCCTGTTTTGACAAGACTGGTACCCTGACGGGTGAGGACCTTGTCGTTGAGGGTATCGCCGGTCTGGCTCTGGGACACGAGGACGAGATCAAGGACACCAAGGAGGAGGATGGCGCTCACTCCACCATTACTCCTGTCACCCAAACTAGCCTGGAGACCAAGCTGGTTCTTGCTACCGCGCACGCCCTTGTCAAGCTTGACGAGGGTGAAATCGTCGGTGATCCTATGGAGAAGGCTACACTCAACTCTCTGGGATGGACCCTTGGCCGAAACGACACTCTTATGTCCACAAACAAGGCTGGCAGCACACACGGTACCGTTCAGATCAAGCGCCGATTCCAATTCTCTTCAGCCCTCAAGCGTCAAAGCTCTGTTGCCATGGTTCACGGTAACGACATTAAGACGGGTCGTAAGATTAAGGGCACATTCGCCGGTGTCAAGGGTGCGCCTGAGACTATTCAGAAGATGCTCACCACTGTTCCCGATGACTACGAAGAGACCTACAAGTACTTTACTCGCAAAGGTTCTCGTGTTCTGGCCCTCGCCTTCAAGCAGCTTACCGTGGACACCGAGCTTGGTTCTGGCAAGATCAACGACCTGAAGCGAGAAAAGGTCGAGTCCGACCTAACTTTTGCCGGATTCCTCGTCTTGCACTGCCCTCTAAAGGATGATGCCAAGGAAGCTGTTCAGATGTTGAACGAGAGCAGCCACCGTGTGGTTATGATCACTGGAGACAACCCGCTCACCGCTGTGCACGTTGCCCGTGAGGTCGAAATTGTTGATCGTGATGTCCTCATCCTCGACGCTCCCGAGGATAATGCAGGCGGCGAGCAGCTCGTATGGAAGAGTGTCGACGACAAGGTCAGCATCAAGGTCGATCCCACTAAGCCTCTCGACCCCGAGATTATCCGGTCCAAGGACATATGTGTTACTGGTTACGCCCTCGCCAAGTTCAAGGGCCAGACTGCCTGGAACTCCATCCTGCGCTACACCTGGGTATACGCTCGCGTGTCTCCCAAGCAGAAGGAGGACATCCTTCTCGGTCTCAAGGACTTGGGTTATTACACTCTGATGGCTGGTGATGGTACCAACGATGTCGGCGCCTTGAAGCAGGCTCACATCGGTATCGCCCTCTTGAACGGAACACCTGATGATCTTACCCGCATCGCCGAGCATTCTCGCAACACCAAGATGAAGGAAATGTACCAGAAGCAGGTTGACCTCATGAAGCGCTTCAACCAGCCTGCTCCCCCGGTTCCCGCTATGATTGCCCACCTCTACCCTCCTGGTCCCGGCAACCCACAGTTCCACAAGGCTATTGAGCGCGAGGCCAAGAAGAAGAACATAACTCCCGAGGAGTACGCCAAGACCCAGGGCCACCCTCTCGAGACTATAACTTCTCCTGGTGCCCAGAACCTCATCGACGCTGATCCTCGCGCTGCCCGCCACTCCGAGGCCACTAAGAAGGCCGCTGGATTCGCCGACAAGCTTGCGTCTGGCATGATGGAAGCTGAGATGGGAGACGATGAGCCGCCCACGCTGAAGCTTGGCGACGCTTCCGTTGCTGCTCCCTTCACCTCCAAGCTACGAAACGTCATCGCTGTGCCTAACATCATCCGCCAGGGTCGATGCACTCTGGTCGCTACTATTCAGATGTACAAGATTCTCGCTCTCAACTGTCTCATCACTGCCTACTCCCTGTCTGTTTTGTACCTTGAGGGTATCAAGTTTGGCGACACCCAGTATACTATTAGTGGTATGCTCATGTCCGTCTGCTTCCTCAGCATTTCACGAGCTCGTGTCGTCGAGGGTCTGAGCAAGGAACGTCCCCAGCCCAACATCTTCAACGTGTACATCATCGGATCCATCTTGGGACAGTTCGCCGTTCATATTGTTACGCTCATCTACATCGCTCGTCTGTGTGACAGACTTGCTCCGTAAGTTGCCCCTCAACACTTGACTAAGATTATTATCATAGCTAAAACTTTATAGCCGCCCTGACGACGTCGATCTCGAGGCCGAGTTCTCTCCATCTCTCCTCAACTCTGCCGTCTACCTCCTCCAGCTCATCCAGCAGATCTCCACCTTTGCCATCAACTACCAAGGCCGCCCCTTCCGCGAGTCTCTGTCGGAGAACAAGGGTATGTTCTACGGTATTGTCGGCGTTTCGGGCCTGGCGTTTGCGTGCGCCCTTGAATTGTTCCCCGAGATCAACGAGGGCATGAAGCTGGTTCCCTTCTCAGACGAGTTCAAGACCAACATGACGGCCGTCATGGTCATCGACTATGTGGGCTGCTGGCTTATTGAGGTCATCCTCAAGAAGTTCTTCAGTGACTACCGGCCGAGAGACATTGCCGAGCGCCGGCCCGAGCAGCTAGAGCGGGAGGCTGTGCGCCGTGCCGCGGCGCAGAAGTTGAAAGAAGAGGCGGAGGAGCAGAAGAGGCTCGAGAAGGTAGCAGACTTTGAGAGGAAGGTCGAGGAGCGCAGGAGGAAGATTGAAGAGTGGAGAGCGGGGCGGCAATAAGTGCTACTTGGATCGAAACTTGAAACTAGATGGGGAGGATTTGACGGGCTGGTTCATAGTTAGAGGCGAAAAGTGTCGGCATATTACCACTTTAGACGAAGACGGGAGAGTTGTTGCAGATGGACGAGCAGAACGAGACGGGTTCTATATGGAGTGTGTATAATATCGATGAGTTGCTATAGACTTGATTATAAGGACACAGCCTTCCATTTGTACTTTGCAATCGAATTGTGCATTCTTCTCGATAGATTGATTGCTTATGATGCTCTTGCACCCACACATAGCAAGGCTTGTCTATGGAACAATATGCCCAGCGGAGCTGTCACCACGCATCAGCATGTCGAATTTTGGAAGGCTTAAAAGTTTGGCTAATTTTTTTTCATTGCTATGATACAGACAAAGACTCGATTTCCAAGTCCATGGCAGTGGTGAAACAGTGGGAAGAAAAGATGGGTATACCAATCGCTCATACACCCTCGTTTTGTCTTTCCCCGATCCTTAAACCAGAGGCATCTGTGTATGGACAGATACCAATATCCTTAGTTTTTCCTTTTCACTACCTTTTCTAGTATCTTGAGACCGGGCCATACCTGGTCCAACTCAGAGCTGAGATAACTTATTTGGGGGGGCTGGAAGCAACGAAAGCAACACCCTTCTCGATGTTCTTCTTGAGGTCACCCAGGCAGGCCTCGACGAGCTTCTCCTCGTTAGCATCGACCTTGCCGATGGGGTGGATCTCCTTGACACCCTCGGGGCCGAGCTCGACGCGGGAGCTGAAGAACTCGATACCCTGGTCCTTGTAGAGGGGAGAGTCAACGAAAGCGGGCTCAATAACACCCTTCTCGCCCTGGACAGCGCGGAGAACGGAGTCAGCCATGCGGGCGCCAGCCATGGCCATGGAAAGAGTGGCAGAGCCAGCACCGTCCTTAGCCTTGACGACCTCGTCACCACCGAACTGGACACGCTTGACGAGCTCGGCGTTGGAGGTCAGGTCGGGGTGGTTGCTCTGGGAGAAGAGAGGGACGATGGTGACACCGGAGTGGCCACCAACAACGGTGATGTTCTCATCCTTGGGGTCGGTGCTCTTGAGCTCGGAAACGAAGCGGGAGGCACGGACAACGTCGAGGGTGGTAACACCGAAGAGGGTCTTGGGGTTGTAGACACCCTCAGCCTTGAAGACCTCGGCACAGATGGGGACGGTGGAGTTGACGGGGTTGGAGATGATGAGGAGCTTGGCCTTGGGGGCAGACTTGGCAGCAGCCTTGGCGAGGTCACGAACGATGGAGGCGTTGGTGTTGAAAAGATCATCACGGGTCATGCCGGGCTTGCGAGGGACACCAGCGGGAATGAGGACAACCTCGGAGCCCTTGAGGGCATCGGCGAGGCCGGAGGCGGTGGGCTCATATCCCTTAACGGAGGACTTGGTGTTGACGTGGGAGATATCAGCGGCGACACCTGTCGAGATAATAATGTTAGCTAAGATTGATCGAGATGTGGTTGAGGTGGCATGAACTGCCTGAGGTCTATGATAGAGCCAGTATGAATTGACTAGTGCCGCCGTCTCGCGGTCGATGCAGTGTGATTGCAATTGCCATAGACGCCAAGCGAAAGCCTCGAGGGAATGATGATTGTAACGTACCGGGTCCGCCACGGATATCGTAGAGGGCAAGCTCAGTAACACGGGGGTTAAGCTTGAGGAGGAGGGAGAGAGGCTGGCCGATACCGCCGGCAGCGCCAAGAACGGTGACCTTTGACAGCTACGAAGAGTTAGTATGAGAATGATGCTTATGATCAACAGCGCGATGGCTCCGTCATTGGAGGCTCTCGTGGTGACCGGGCCGGTCCTCGGAGAGCTTTTGTTCGGTGAAGAGGGAAAAGGGCCAACTTACGTCGCGCGCCGTAGCGGAGAAAGCTCGTCGCTGGATACGAGAAGCGGCGAACATTTTTGCGATTTTCTCTTGAGAGTTCTAAAGAGTCAATTGGGAGAAGAGGGCAAAATAGGGACGGGATGGGGGTGGAAGAAGAAGAGGTTGGTGAGGCTTTGATGATGAGCACTTTAAATACGGGGAGGAAGAAGCGGAAGGATGGGGGAGAGCTCAGCGCAAGCGCTGGGGGGACTATACCCTTTAAGGTCTAGCGCAATGGAGCTGAGTGGCCGGAGCAGGTTCGGAATCTCGAGAAAGACACGGAGCAACGGACAACGTAATACATGCTACTTCATATTTCAGTGGTGAGGGTGTGAAGAGATGATGGAAAAGCACGTTAGAGGGTCAGGGTTTCTCTCTGGACTTGGATCATCACTAATAATATTTGCCTCGATTTGTTGTGGTGATAAACCAAGAATACACATCACTTTACGGATATCCTGTGATACCGGCTCCGGGCGAAAAGATCAACCGTAGGCAGTTCTCTTAACCCAGCAATTATAAAATGACTTAGAATATTTGCTTCTCCATCGAAACGCACTCAATTGGCGCGGTAAACTTAGAAGAATTGAGCAGAAACCGGCAATGGATTCGTTCCCGGCTAACAATTGAGCAGAAATCTGGGGGAGGGGGCACAATGGGAAACAAGTCCGTCAATCGACAATATCTCTCTGATTGGCTCAAGCCCCGTCCATCCCTTCATCCGCAAGTGTCGCTGCTGCTAGACATACCTAGATGGGTTTCATGGATACTTCTTCCCAAGAGAACTTATTGCTCACTAATAAGGTAAGACATTGGGTTGCGTTACGTGAAGTTTTGTGCGGTCTAAGCCCAGGGTAGTAGATTGATAAAGCTGCACGGAATCTGGCATAAATGTTCTCTTCGGGAACAGTTTCCATCGGAAATAAAACCACGTGAATTAGGTCCTGGACTACGTATCAGGCTCTCCTCTTCGGCGAGTGACTCAGCAAAGGCGGTACGTAGTGATCCATTACTAGGTAGGTAGGTACCTAGAGGGGGGCTTGAACAACATACAATAGGTACCAGGTAGCTTTGATGGTGGGGGAGCTCGAAGCTCTTTCGACTCAACGACGTCAATCATTTCTTGACAAACAAACGCAGACCGACAACATTCCAGTATTTCTGTGTCTTCCATGAATTTTCTCGGCTACGAAACCCACCAAAACTATCAATTAGCGCATTATGTCCCTCTCGCAGCTTTCGCAGCTGCTACCTCTTCCCGACGAAGAACTCCAGCAGGTTGTTGATTACGCTTCCACACTCTCTATACCCGAGGCTGTAGAGCACTTTAGCAACCTCCTAGGGGACTCTGCTCAGGCTGTTGAGTTCATCTCCTCGTTCAATGCCCGCCGACAAACCTCCGCGCCAGCGGGTCCGTCATACTCCAATGCTGCTGCAACGCCTGAAGCAGAACCTCAAAGGACAGAGGCCGCACCGAAAGCGAAGCGACAGCCAAAAAAGAAAAAGGCCAACATCCATACGCCCCAAGCAAGACAGGTCAGCGAATACGCTGCACCTGCGGGTATATCCTATAGCAAAAAGGACCAGGACCTAGATTACATCCCCAACCGACCGAGCGCGCCCAGTTCCAACAATGCTTCGAGATCCAATACCCCGAAACCCGATCCTAGATTCGCAGCGAAACCTCCTCCGAAGCAGCACACTTCGGCAGGGTACCTCATCTCGGACGGTCCTTCAAAATCCAAGCCCAAATCGAACCCCGTGTCGCGAAGTTCTACACCAAAACCTAGTGCTGGAAACACTAAGGTATCGATCTCGGGAGGGATGCCCATGGCTGGCGCCTCAACTGCCATCTCGGACCTGGACGCTGCTATCAAAGCACTTGAGATCTCGACAAACCCCACGCTGGATAACCCCAGGTCAAGAAAATGTAACTGCGTTGCCACAAGGCATCCTCTCCAGGGCGCGGCACCTAACTGTCTCTCTTGCGGTAAGGTGATATGTATGAAGGAGGGCTTGGGGCCTTGTACTTTCTGCGGGAGTCCACTTTTGAGCTCGGACGACGTACAAGCCATGGTACGAGAGCTCAAGGATGAGCGAGGACGTGAGCGCATGGCTGCTAACCGCGAAGCCAATCGTCGCCCGGATGTTGCCAAGACACCCGCACCCTTTACTCAACCTCGTGGCAACGACGGCCCCGCGCTGAGTGATGCTGAAGCCCAAGCGCGTGCGCACCGCGATAAGCTACTCAACTTTCAAGCACAGAACGCGCGGCGGACAACTGTTCGCGACGAGGCAGCCGATTTCGACGTTGGAGGGGCGCTCATAGGAACGGGCAACATGTGGGCATCACCCGAGGAGCGAGCACGTGAGTTAAAGCGGCAACAAAAAGTGCTTCGAGAGATGGAGTGGAGCGCCAGGCCGGACTATGAGAAGCGGAAGCAAGTAGTGAGCATCGATGTGGTAGGCGGTAAGGTGATCCGCAAGATGGCAGCCATAGAACGACCTGCCACCCCCGAGTCGGACGAGGATGTCTACGATAACAACGGCGACAATCGAACATTAGGGGAGACAACTGGCAATAAGAACGCCGGGCGCAGCGGCGGAGCTTTCAGTGGGAATCCGTTGCTGGGGTCATTGATCAAGCCCGTGTTCAATACCAAAGGCAAGGGCGTTGAAGTGGAGGGGAGGGAGGCCAGGAGGAAGAAGGGCTGGCAGCGGGTTCAGCATGACCTGAATGATAACGAGGGAGTGATTCTAGATGGAGGAGTTTATGGGCATACTGGAGAAGAGCAAGTACGTGCTTGATAAGCGGAGGCTTTTGCGACTGAGGGATGGGATGCCGCGATACCTCGCTGGTTGATTGATTACTCGATGAGATTAGGAGAAGGGGAGCTGTTGCTTTTTGATGATATATGTATGCATGTTCAGCAGGGTGCAACAGGGATGTCATCAAAGGAACCGCTACTGGCCAAAATACCTTCTACACATTTCTAATTTGCTGCAAAACATGGTGCTTTGTTGGTTGTGTCTTTGTCCTTTCGAGTTGTTTTCAAAGGCCCTCGTAGCGAGTGGCTCGTGATTATAAGTACGTTCTTATATCCACCATGCCCGGGCCTGAGCAAAGTGCCGCGAAAGCCACGTGATTTCGTGTCATTCACGTTTGTTATGGTCCAAGCGTTATTTTAGCCGGGAGGCGTGGAGGGGCAGACAAGTTCGGGTGGAACAAGACCGAATAGTTGAACAAGAGGTCACGATAGCCAAATCATTTGACCAAGCTCGAGAAGTAAGATTTCTGTGATCCTTCTTACTATCGCCACTCTGGATAATTATGTATAAAACAATAGTAGGAAGTGCTGCCACCTCAGACATGTAGTATGACTGACGCCTGCAAAACTCGCGTCTTGATTGTCCATTCGCCCAGCCCACGTCGACTGTAAAAGCCTTGACAAAACCTTGCAACGCCACGCGGCCTTGGATCTCATGGTACGTCTGCACAAGCCGTTCTATCTCTGTATTTCAGCATGAGCATATTCTACTGTTACTTGAAACTTGCTTTATCGCCTCATTCTTTTATCTTTTGCCTGCATCCGATTCACAGCGTCCTTTAGAACTAAGGGCACGCGACCCTTGACCGCCCTGTGCTACAGTGGCTGGGTCATCCTTGTACCCAAGACGGGAACCGCAGCGGTCTCCCTTTAGTGGGGGAACACGCTACGGCTACCTAAGGAACGGTCAAAGAACCACTAAGCTTTAGTGTATCTTCAACACGCTTCTGCATATACAGGGATAAGCCAATCCGTGCTTACCTTAGGTTGGGTTGTGCCGAGTCAAGTCAAGTCAAGTCGCGTACCAGACCGCGTAGACCTAACCACCAAATGCAAGGCAGGAGCGTTTCATTCTCTCCCAGCGCACTTGCCTCGAACCTGATCTATCTTTGGAATAATACAACTTTTTCTTCTTAACCTCCCTGGCTTTTGGTTTCTTGCCGTTTTCATACCTTGGATAATTCTTCTATCTCCGACGCCAAATGAACAAAAAATAATCAACATCGTCACCTTTCACGCCCTGGCTAAACCCAATTGTCTTCCCTGTCTCTAGCTCCCTCGGCAGCCCGGATTTCCCGCTGCGCGGTCTCTGTCTAGACCCAGACCCCGTCACCCTTGAGGC